>JAJONR010001382.1:0-104053 GCA_029582245.1 Solanum etuberosum
GAAACATTTTTAATCTTCTTCTTCAACTTTAATATATTGTATTTGTGTGGTACCCAACCCTCTGAATATATGTAATCACTTGTTCAGAAGCTCACCTCAATACCAAGCCACTCATCACACTCAAACGCACATGTTGCTCTTACAACATTCGCACATAAAACTCAGTATACAATAATTATAAGTATACTTGAAACACAAGAAATTCAATGATTTCATCAAATGATAAATCATGCAATCTTAAGCATCAAAATCCACAACATTCATGTTTTTGAGTATAGATGAATCTAAATCCAGTCAAACTCAAATTAATCACATGAAATCCGCTTCCCCTATCATTATCAATAGCCTAGCATTTTCTTAAGTAATAACATTATTCCCTCATGCCCTAACTACAACAAGTTCACCCTTATTAATTTTAGTTAAGCATATTTCTTAGGTTACGAGTTCATGTAGTTCCTCTAACTTTACCTATCTCGACTTCCTTACCCTATAGTTCAACACATAGGCCATACAAGAATTAAACACCCATTAAGAAATTTGTACAATAATACATCAACGCACAATTAGGTCTATTTTACTTAATCTCCATATTTTGTCTATCCAATCACCTTTCTCACAAGCCTAATCATGATTCTCCCATCAAATCTATAATATGTACATGATTTATAACCATAGTGTACTACTCATTAACCATAGCCTAATTTCACACCACCATGTTTCTATAGAATGCATGAGTTTCGTCCCTTGGTTATGCCCCAAAGAGATCGAGGAGGGATTTTGTGAAGATGAAGTTTGCAGTCATGTTTCTTGAGATCCTTGCTTCTCTGCTATCAGGATTTTCTCTTTGGAACAGTCATAGGGCGTTTTTAATATGGACAACTCTTTTAAACTTGGGCTGGAAAGAAACCGATTTAAAATTTTGTTGGGCTACTGCATGGTGCCGCTGCAGTGTCCTAAGTCCCGCTAAAGCAGCCTCCATCTATAGAGATCCTAGGTTTTTTGTAAAGCTTTTTTCATATCATTTCGTTGTGAGACATAGAAATGCTCTAAGAAGGAAGAGGAATTTCAGAGCTAGCCAAGCTCGTCTGTGGTCCTCATTAAGCGAGAGTTTAGATGAGCCAAGAAAAAAAATTCAGGCAAATTTGAATGGGAATATTTGAGTTCCTACACTTACTAGATCATACAAATTCCAACATATTAAGAAGAGGTGTGACTTGTAGGAGACATTTTTTTGGAGGCGATAACACACAAAGAGTGTAAATGACAAGAATTTGACTTTGAGTTTCACTTATGTTCTTTATTTTTCCTATTCATAATGGAATTCTATGCCAAGTAATTAAAATTATATTATGAGTAGTTAGATTTCTTAATTAGGTCTTGATGGAGCCTTCTATAAGATGAATTCTTATTACTCCCTCCATTTCAATTTGTTTGACTTATTTTGACTTGACACAAAGGTTAAGAAAATAAAGAAGCCTTTTGAATATAGTGGTTTTAAATTTAAAAAAATCAAATGTACCAAAATACCCATAAAACATGCGGTCTTAAACATGTCATGAGAAAAATAGAAATTAAAGAGTTTCTAAAAAGACTAATTCTTTTTTAAATAGGCTAAAAAGGAAATTAAACTAATTGAAAAAGAGGAAGTACATTTTTATCATAATTGACGATCCTTGAGGATTTGCAAAATGATCCTTAGGTGATAAACATGTTCATCCTCACTACGTAAGTATATCAAAATATCATTGAAAAACACAATAAAAAATATGTCAATTTATTGCTTGAACACTCTATTCATTATATCCATGAAAGTCATCGGGGAATCAGTCAACCGAAAAGGCATAACTAGGAACTCATAGTTACCATACAGAGTTCGAAAAACTATCTTTGGAACGTCACTTTTCCTTACCCTTAATAGATGATAACCCGATCGAAGATCAATCTTTGAGAAGAAACAACACCTTGGAGTTGATCAAAACAAATCATCAATCCTTGGAAGAGAATACTTATTCTTTATCGTGACCTTATTCAATTGCTGGTAGTCAATATACATACGAAGGGAATCATCCTTCTCTTGAACAAACAACACCGGAGCACCCACATGATGAGATACTCGGCCTCATGAAACATTTATCTAACAAATCTTTCAACTGATCTTTTAACTCCTTAAGTTCTCCCGGATCCATACAATAAGGAGGTATATAGATAGGTTGTGTATCTGGAAGAAGTTCAATATCAAAATCTATTTTCCTTTCGGGAGGAACCTCAGTAACATCATCGGGAAACACTTCTAGAAACTCATTAACAATCGAAACTGACTCAAGATGTGGTAAATAATGGGTCTTCAAATTTTGAAGCAATAATTACAGTGGGTGATTATTGATTGGCTTGAAAAAAGGGCTTGGAGAGGTGTCTCCGATGGTGGAAGACCACCGGAGAGACGGACCAAAGGCCCAAAGGGGTCTCTCAGAAAGTTGTCTCTAGCGTCTTTTCTTCTTTTTGCACATAACTATACTTGTTTCCTTATTCCTTATTACTTATTCCTTATTCCTTACTCCTTATGATTGAAAGATAAAAGCAATAACCATTCAGATAAAAAAAGTACAAATAAGCACTCTATGTATAAAAAATTTACAATCCAGTGTTTTGGTGATCTAACTGAGAGCAACCAAACAATATTCTCTACTGCTTCCAGTATCAACATACAAATTTAAATAATACTAAAAGAAATTACCATATGTTGGAGATTACTTCACTGGTTTAGCAGAATCTCCCCAAAATTCCTTCTCGACCAGCTTAAGAATTTCAATAATCTGCATTTGAATGACAGGGATATGTAAACAATATACAATGTATACCTCTAACAAAATTAGCTTCATGGGAAATTGGAATTCGTCAAACTGTTTACATCCCTAAACCCCCAATCCTCCACCCATTCCTTTGAATTTGTTCACTAGCTGCAGGAAAAAGTCTTTTATCCCACTTGTCATTTGAACTGCAGCTACTAATAGTCTCCACATGATAACTACTACATACTACCTTTCTCTTTTCTTAATTTCTCTACCTTCATAACTTTGACGCAAGAAAATTCTGTTTTCAGATGCAAAGGCCAGTTTCTCAATCTTGAAACCTTATTTAGAAATATTTGTAGTATAAGCAACCTTAGAGATGATAATTGAATAGATTGCTTACTTAAAAGTTAAATCAAGAGAACCTAGAAACACTTGTATTGAAAGGGAAAGTTAAATAAGATTTCTTCGAACAGAAGATTTGACTTACTCCAGGATAATGCTGCAAAACTGGCAAGTAGTGATCAAGTGCAATGTATATCTTTTCAAGTAGGTGAAGAAGTGTATCAACCTTGAAAGTTAAGAGGGGGGTGAATTAAAATTCCAACAGCTGACTGTTGTTTACGAGTAGTCAGATCTTCCTGCAGATAGAGTTATTAGAGAATAAATAAGCAAAGTACAGAATATAAAAGGACACCAAATATTTTAAACTGGTTCGGATGACCGATGTGGTGCCTAGTCCAGTCCCCTTGGGTTTCAAGGGTTTCCTTTAGAGCTTGAGGAGAACTTAGGTAATACAGAGATTTTAACCTAAACTCCTATCTGATATGCAAATCAGATCTACTATTTTCATGCAGCCTCTACCTGTATAACCTACACTCAGAATTTTTCTTTCTCTTTTCATTTTCAATTGTTCACTCAAGTGTGTACAAGGCTTTATGAAAGATGAAAGAATATTATAATATAAGTTCAAGTGAAGTTGCACACCTCACAACTGTGACTATGAGTTGGTTTATATAGTGTTGAGGACTGCTCTTTTAAGGAATAACCCAAGGGTGTTTTAAATCAAGGATTTTGATTAAATCCTTGATTTCGGTTGATTAATTCATGTCCATATTAGATATGTGCATGAGCAAACTGATTTCTTCCTTTTCCTTGGAGATCTTCTTGTCATCTTGATAATCTTCCTTCTCTTGAAGATCTTCTTGTAGTCTTGATACTTGGCTGATTTGATTGTCTATCTTCCAGATTACAGCAAACCGATTCCTTACTTTTCCTTGGAGATCTTCTTGTGATCTTGATAATCTTCATTCTCTTGAAGATCTTCTTGTAGTCTTGATACTTGGTTGATTTGATTATCTATCTTCCAGATTACTTCATCCTAGTCAGATGCTAGGATTGTTGTTGCTGGCTTTCCTTTTTTACGTTGCTTCAGTGAGGACAGGTTGTTTCTTTCCTTCTTTGTAATGCTCCTTTGGCGTTCTTCCTTTTTGTTTCCCATGCTTTATTTAGTATACACCTTCTTTAATTGAGTTCCAGCAATGGCAGATCTGCTTTGAAAGACATGGTTGACTTGCGAGATTTGATTTGATTCTTTAAGTTCACATTGATTTGAATGAATCAATATTCTCCTTAATTGATGGGTTCTGATTTGATGCTTGATGCATCAATCTTCAGGACCTTGTGTATCTAACACAGATACACTAGTCTTGATTTTCCTGCGACACAAGGTAGCTTGTCATTATGCAAAAAATTATAAGTTAACAAACCTCATCTCCCAAAAGATCAACCCGAGTATAAATATTGAGCAAACAGAAAAAATCTGGAAAAGTATAGAAGCATGGATAAATCAAAGCACATTCTTAATTACGTAATAAGCTTGTAACTTACACTTTATATCATTGCAGAGTTCACTAATATGAAAATGTGTTTATCAGATACTACTATGAAGAGGCATAACCAAAGAGACATACAGGAAAAACACAATATTAGGTGTTTCTATATCTCCATAGCTATCCAAATGAAATAGTATGATTTATATAGATAACCAACTAGTTTGGTATTATGACCTAGTTGTTGTTGTATAGAATGTAAATGGAGAAATTGATGGAATGGAAATTTTATCTATCAGTCCATACAATTGCTTAATTTTTCTCTATATAGTTTGATCACTTTGGCATGGATCATAACGACTAATGAGAGTTGGATTTTCAATTAACCTAACTCAGCCATCTCTTCATTAGTTTGGAGGCCACATGTAGATTGTTGGTCATTAATTGCCCTGAGTTTCTTATAATAAATAGGTTTTTCTTTTCCTAAAAGGAAAATATAAAGTATCCATATTTAGCTAGTCCTTTTCTTGTAAGAAAATATTTAGGACTCTATAAATACATAATCATTCCTTCTAACCTAGTAGCATTCACAATGTAGTCCTAGGGGCTTTGATAGTTTTGGTTCGGGGGAGAATTTGTAGGACACAAGTGATATGTTATCACTTGTGTGAACCTCCTTGTATTCCGAGTGAATTAGTTGAGGTTATTTCTCTCTATATTTTGTACTCTCATATTTATATAATGGATTGTTGATCTCTTGTGGACGTAGGTTGGTTGACCGAACCATGTTAAATCTTTGTGTCTTATGGTATATTTCTCGTTTGTCTTCTTACTCGTGGTCTTTCGAGGTTTCCTTTGTTACCTTTCACATGACACCTAAATATTTTGGTTCTAACAAGTGGTATCAGAGTTAGATTCAATGATGTAGTCAGGTTCGATGGTTCAATGATGGAGCCAGGTTCAATGGTTGAACGAGGTTAAGAATGAGTGTTCATCTTTGCGGGTGTAGTTCTAACCCCAACCTATTTTACAATAATGGAGATTTTTGTTGGAGAAATTTTTTCAAAAAGGTTCTCTGTGTCGAGACATAGATTTTTCCAAGGAGATTATGGAGTTCAAATGCAAGCTATTGAAGATTATGTGAAGAAGGTGGATCAAATCTATTTTGTCAGAAATTCAGCCAAGGAGGAGAATTGTAGGGTATTAATTGCCCTGAGTTTCTTACCATAAATATGTTTTTCTTTTCCTAAAAGGAAAACATAAAGTCTCCATATTTGGCTAGTCCTTTTTCTTGTAGGAAAACGTTTAGGACTCTATAAATAGAGACTCGTTTCTTCTAACTTAGTAGCATTCACAATGTAGTCCTAGGGGCTTTGAGAGTTTTGGTTAGGAGCGAGAATTTGTGGGAAACAAATGATTTGTTATCACTTGTGTGAACCTCCTTGTATTCTGAGTGGATTGGTTGAGGTTATTTCTCACTATATTTTGTACTCTCATATTTATATAATGGATTGCTCATCTCTTGTGGACGTTGGTCGGTTGACTGAACCACGTTAAAATCTTTATGTCTTATGATATATTTTCTCATTTGTCTTCTTACTCGTGGTCTTTCGAGGTTTTCTTTGTTAGATTCTACATGACACCTAAATATTTCGGTCCTAACATAGAAAACATACTCCAACTAGTTATATTCCATATACCTAATAAGTCCAAATCATAACCTCAGCCTCAGCCATTTGAAGGTCTGAACATATTTTTTCAAGCCTCTGTCGGTACAATAGTACCATTCTTCTAAGTGAGTTGGTCTTCTTAACAAGAAAATTCACATGGCATGATGAATGCTCCCACCTAAAAGTATTGGAACGATCTATTATGCTGTAGGCAAATCAAACAGAGTATAACTTCAAGAATTTATATTCTAGATTAACCAAGGTTTATGAATAAGTTGTGCACATGTGCACGCTTTGTTGTTCCTGTGTGTATTTATTCCAATTAAATAAAAACTATACATGTAGTAGTGTTTCACTGTGCATCCCTATAAAAAAAAAATCAAAACAGGTAAAACACTATGCATCCCTATTGTATTAGTAAACAATGATTAAGCCAATCTAAAATTAAAACATGGTGTTAACGCATAATCAAGTTAAATATACTCCCGATTTCCATACAAACCTAAGCCAGACATAACGTCTCTATACCTGATATCTGATGCCTCGAAAAAAGTTAGGAGCTATGAATAGAAAGTAGGAATGTAAACCACAATAAAGAAAAGCACAATGTGTTAGTTCTGAAATTCCTTTGGGCACATGTTGGTGCAGCAAGTAGGCGAGGAAGACATGGCACAACAGGAAGGCTTAGCCGTCGTGACACTGTAGGTCACCGGTGCAAGCCGCAAAACAGCCTCTTACATAAATGCAAATACTGCATTCTACAGAACTAATGTGGTCTTTTCCTTCAGTAGACTTAGTGCACTGGGGTAGATATATCAAACAATAGCTTCATTGTATAAAGAAATTCGAACAATAAGCAAAAGCACTAAAATTTATAATTGGGGTAGAACATAGGGAGAGAATGAGTTCATTGAGGAGTATATGAGTAAATATTAATGATTTATTGAAATAAAAGGATGTTGATACTAAGGTGTGCAATACTGTACTCCAAGCCCGAACCAAATCCAATTATATGTCCCCAAGCAAAGCCCGAAATCTCAACAATAAACCACAGGGCCATAGAAAGAGGGAGGTATGTATAAAAGGTCATCAGAGCTGAGTTATCGCCTGATCTAAGGCTCATTCTATCAGACCCAAATCGGATACATCAGTCTACAGGGAGTTAAGCCGTCTGAAATGATGTTAGAGCAAAATTAAAGACTATCGGCTGTAATATCGGAAAGTCTACGGAAAGCACTAGTCAACACCTAGACTAAGTCCAAACATACTTCCAACATCAATAGAAAACAAGTACCAATCATTCCACAAGTTAAGGATGGTCGAAAAAGAAAACAACATGCCATCAAGTCCCAAAATATCTCGAAATAAACCTAAAACATGGTTTCTAAGTAATTGAGCATGATCAACTAACTACCCAACCCAAATTCAGACAATTCAACATGTATTTACATTCTTAAGCTCAATCTAAAGGTCGGGAAGCTATCTCCAACCTCAAAGGAGATCGTGTGTTCTCCAAATTCACCACACTAGAGCTTTTCCCTTCTATACGACCTTTGAATGCTTTCACAGTATCAAATATAGGATCACAACATCAAGACAGTAGTTTAGACACTAAAAATACATTAATCAGAGACGGACCAAAATTTTGGTCAAAGAGGGAATACGGAACCCCCATTATAAATCCCAGAATTGACTCCATTAAAAGGTTCATTTAAGTTCTTCAACCTTGTATCCCATAATGGGACACAATTCAAGGATCGGAACACAAAGAAACAACAACATGCAATAATTCACTAAATTATGACCTAAACAAGAGCTAGACAGTCCCTTCGGGGTAAATTTTACCTCGATACAGGATAATCCCCAAACACTCCAATACGTAGCCATGAGCATTTCGGACACCCATGACTTGAAGTCACTCAATTTGGACTTCTATAGCTCCTACAATCTCCAACGGAAAATCTCAACCTTTGTTGATCGCGCCAGTTCTTTCATTTTAAAAGACCACTCACACAACACATCACGGAGGGTCGTGATCGTGGCCTAAAATTTAAATGACCTTGTGATCATACTGGTCAAACCTCGTGACCGTGATGACCAAGGGTGGTCAATGCGTCATGACAACTGACAACCCATCCCGATCATGACCAAGAGACCACGCGATCGCGGAACAGGTGCAGTGACCCTGTCACGCCCCGAGCTACCCAAATGACGTGGATACGGGACCTAGGATCACGAGTGACCCCAAGCTAACCCTGCTGGCATAACATAAGCATACTTAAAGAGAACTGAATCAATAAACACTATGCAAAAGCTAATCATAAGATAAATCTAAAATGATGGGGAATACTCATACTACATCTGAATATATAAATGCGGAGAGTTTAACAACAACTGAAAAGTCAAACTCAAATACTAAAGATGATTCTAACTATGTTGAAACAAAGCCTCTAACTGACTAGAAATGTTGGGACATGCTCTAGCTAAATCTAGCAAAAACTGAAACTAAGACTAAAATAAAAGGAACCATGTCTGTCATCCTCGGAGAATGAGGACTCACCACTAATACTGTTGAGCTGAAGATCAGGAACCGATCTATGCGTGATCTGGAAGCTGAGAACCTGAACCTACATCACGAGAAGATGTAGCGCAGAGTATGCGTCAGTACTTGAAAGGTACTGAGCATGCAGGATAGAGTAAAGCTGAACAATAATCAAAACTGAACAAAGCAATAAGAGCAATGATATAATCTTAACTGAATGTAAATACTGAGATATACTGAATACTAAGCTAATTGAATGCAATGACCAAGTACATGATATTGCTGAGTCTGAATACTGAACTGTAACTGATAACCTGGTCAATGCACTAGAATCTGACTGTACTGTGGGAGCTACTAATAACAGACATAAAACCACATGAGCTAAATGTGGAGTCTGATGTATACGCCCCATCGAGAGGACCCAATATACCCTGCCAGAGGTATAAAGGCATGATTGGCGTGATCACTCAAATCATGCCCACAGAGGGGACTTACAACCTACGGGGCACGTAGTTCTGGGACAATGAGGGTACACTGGAACCCTAGTCCACTCGGTATTAAGCTACTCCCAATTGATTATGAAATTAACACGTTATGAGTGAATGCTGTAAAACATGGATAACTCGATGTTCTGACATGCATACTCTGAGAATGCAACAATTATATCTGATAATATGACATTCGTAAACTGAAGATGGAATATAACTGAAATAGCTGGCCTAGCATGTATAATTCATGAACTAAAGGAACTACATAACTAGGGTTCTGAATTTCATGCAAGAAACTGAGAAACAACATGATAATCTGATTTGGATCATACTAACAACTAAAACCCAACAATTTCTAACATTCAAGAAACCCTAGGTCTAGATAATATCAAGGGAATCAAAATTCTGACTAAATTCTAAGGACCTAATGGGCGAAAGAAACCCACTAGTGAAATCCCACATACTTGGTGATGAATTCCACAGAGAAATCTTTCAATTTCGGGGCTGGAACTGAATAAAACTCGCTGCGTTCTTAAACTAGGGCTGGTCGACTCTTTCTCCTATTTTGCTCTGAGTTTGCTAAATTTTTGAGAATTAATTTTTCTAGGGTAGGTTCTAATTAAGTTACTAGGCTTAAACTGACCAAAACTACGTAGTTTAGGGGTCAAACAACGTAGTTTAGGGGTCCAACGCATAAGGAAAAGACCAAAAGACCCTTGACTTAACTGCTATCGGACCAGACCGACGGTCCGTGCTGGTCGTCCGTCGACTAGCGTCTGGGGCTAGAAATTTGGGGTCTAACCTACGGCCCTGGACCACGGACCGTGGTCTGACCTACAGTCCGTAGGTCCTGGCGTAGGTCTGGACTTAGAATAATTTTTCTGGGCTTTTCTGGGAGGGGCTCCAGGTGGAGAACCACGGACCACCAGGACGGACAGTGGGTCACCCTACGGTCCGTAGGTGGTTCCCGTAGGTGGAACCTGTAGCTTCTCAAATCTGCAATCTGGTTTGTCTAGGATACGGGGTGTTACATTATCTCCCCGTTGGGAACATTCGTCCTCGAATGAAGACTAAACTAGCTGTATATGGAGGGAAAGAGCTGCAAACCCTACCACTAATTTCTGAAAACTGATTTCTAACTGAACTGAGTTCCAAGGGAATGCAAATACGCAGAAAATGCAAGTAAAAACTGATGGATCATCATACTAAGACTGAATTTGTGCATGAATGACTGAAAAACTGAAGAGGAACTATTACCTCAAGCTGGAATGGAATCGGAAGGAAAGAGATGAGGATACTTGGCCTTCATGGTTGCTTCTGCTTCCCAAGTAGCTCCCTCTACGGAGTGACTCCTCCACAAAACCTTAACTGAAGCGACTTCTTTGTTTATCAACCTTCTAACCTGACGATAAAGAATCTCAACTGGCAAATCCTCATAAGTGAGACTATCTTTTACAGCCACACTCTCTAAAGGTACTATGGTTGCTGGATCACCCACACATTTCTTCAACAACGAAACGTGAAAGACCGGATGCACTGCTGCTAGTTCTACTGGAAACTCTAACTCGTAAGCCGCCAAACCTCATCACCCCCTTCATAGATGACACTTTTAGGAAAACCCAATCATTAACTTGGAACTCTAAGTCCCTTCTCCTTACATCTGCATAATACTTCTGACAACTCTGGGCTGTCTTGAGTCTATCTCTAATGAGATGCACTTTTTCCCTAGCATCATGAACCGAATCTGGTCCTATCAAGGCTGCTTCACCTACTTCAAACCAACCAACTGGAGATCTACATCTACTCTCATACAATGCCTCATAAGGAGCCATCTGAATGCTGGAATGGTAGCTATTATTGTAGGCAAACTTTATAAGAGGAAGGTGATCATCCCAACTACCCTTGAAGTTGATCACACAAGCTCTCAACATGTCCTCTAAGGTCTGAATGGTACGCTCTGCCTGACCATCCGTCTGCGGATGAAACACTGTGCTAAGATTAACCTGAGTACCAAAACCTTTCTGAAATGACTTCCAGAAATGAGAGGTAAACTGAGGATCTCTATCTGAGATGATAGACAAAGGAACCCCATGCAACCTGACTATCTCATTAATGTAAAGCTTGGCGTAGTCCTCCGTCGAGTCTGTAGTCTTAACAGCCAAAAAGCGTACAGACTTAGTAACTCTGTCTACTATCACCCAAATGGAGTCATATTGTCTGCGAGTACGAGGTAAACCTGTAATGAAGTCCATGTTGATCACTTCCCACTTCCAAGTAGGAATGTTGATCTCTTGAGTCATACCCCCTTGTTTCTGATGTTCTACCTTCACTTGCTGAAAATTGGGGAACTTAGCCACAAAACCTGCTGTATCCCTTTTCATGCCATTCCACCAAAAGACTTCCCGCAGATCACGGTACATCTTAGTAGCGCCTAGATGAATAGAATACCTAGAGTTATGGGCTTTTGCAAGAATATGCTGTCTCAACTCACCCACCTTAGGAACAGATAATCAACCCTGATAGCGAATCACACCATCTCCCCCTTGGTAGAATACCTCAACTCTCTGCTGGTAGACTGCACCATTTAGTTGAAGCAATATCAGATCACTGTCTTTCTTTTTCTTAACCTCCACTACCAATGAAGATTCTGACCCATTTTAAATTGTTACACCATCTTCTGATATGCTCATAAGGCGAACTCCCAAGCGAGCAAGCCTGTAAACATCCTTTGCTAGTTCTTTTCTTTCTACCTCAACATGTGCTACACTACCCATAGATAGTCTGCTAAGGGCATCTGCTACTACATTGGCCTTACCAGGATGGTAAAGCATATTCATGTCA
This sequence comes from Solanum etuberosum, assembly GCA_029582245.1. NCBI lineage: Eukaryota > Viridiplantae > Streptophyta > Magnoliopsida > Solanales > Solanaceae > Solanum > Solanum etuberosum. The sequence continues at coordinate 12,163 of JAJONR010001382.1, forward strand.
TAAACCTTGAGGAACTCAAGCCATCTCCTCTAGCGAAGATTCAACTCTTTCTGGGTGAACACATACTGAAGGCTTTTATGGTCTGTGAATACATCTACGTGAACACCATACAAGTAATGTCTCCAAATCTTAAGTGCAAACACCACTGCTGCAAGCTCAAGGTCATGAGTCAGATAATTTTTCTCATGCACCTTAAGTTGTCTAGAAGCATAAGCTATAACCTTACCTCGCTGCATCAACACACAACCTAGGCTGACTCTGGACGCATCACAATAGATAACATAACCGTCTGAACCAAGTGGTAGAGTCAAAACCAGAGCTGTAGTAAACCTAGTTTTCAGTTCTGTGAAGCTTTTCTCACAATCATCTGACCACTAAAACTTAACCTTTTTCTGAGTCAAATTAGTCAATGGAGAGGCTATGGATGAAAATCCTTCCATGAACCTTCTGTAATAACCTGCTAGACCCAAGAAACTTCTGACATTTGTAGGAGAGGTAGGTCTGGGCCATTGTTTCACCGCTTCTATTTTCTGAGAATCCACTCGGATACCTTCGCTAGATACTATATTCCTAAGGAAAGCAACTGATTGTAACCAAAACTCACATTTGCTAAACTTAGCAAACAACTGGAGATCTTTGAGAGTTTGCAGAACAACTCTCAAATGAGTTGCATGTTCTTCCTCATTCCTAGAGTAAATGAGGATATCATCAATAAAGATGATAACGAACAAGTCCAAATACTGCTTGAACACTCTGTTCATCAAATCCATGAAAGCTGCAGGAGCATTGTTTAGTCAAAATGACATAACTACAAATTCATAATGACCATACCGAGTTCTGAAGGCTATTTTCAGAATGTCACTATCTCTGACTCTGAGATGATGATAACCGGATCTGAGGTCTATCTTCGAAAAATGACTAGCACCCTGAAGTTGGTCAAACAAGTCATCAATCCTGGGGATGGGATACTTATTCTTGATTGTGACTTTTTTCAATTGCCGATAGTCAATGCATATCCTAAGAGAACCATCTTTCTTTTCCACAAAAAAAACTGGTGCACCCCATGGCGAAATACTAGGTCTGATGAAGCCCTTATCTAGAAGGTCTTTCAACTGCTCTTTCAATTCCTTAAGCTCAGCTGGAGCTATTCTAAGGAGGAATAGAAATAGGTTAGGTATTTGGAAGGAGATCAATTCCGAAGTCGATTTCCCTTTCGGGAGGAACTTCGAGAAGATCTTCTGGAAACACTTCTGGGAACTCATTAACTACTGGAACTGACTCAAGAGTTGGGGTTTCAGAGCTTGAATCCTTAACCCAAACTAGATGATAGAGATAACCCTTAGAGATCATCTTTCTGGCCTTAAGGTAAGAAATGAATCGACCCATAGGCGCTAAGCTACTGCCCTTCCATTCTAAGATTGGTTCGTCTGTAAACTGAAAACGAACAATCCTAGTTCTACAATCGACCGAGGCATAACAGGAATGTAAATGATATCGAAGTCTACCATTTCTAACTCTATAAGATCTGCTGAGGTGACTTTCTGAGAGACTGTAACAGGGCAATTTTTGTATACCCGTCTAGCTATAACTGGGTCACCGACTGGAGTAGAGACTGAGAAGGGTTCTAAGAGAGTTTCTGGACTAACATCGAATTTGACTGCTATATAAGGAGTTACAAAGGAAAGAGTAGCCCCTGGATCTAACAAAACATAAACATCTAAGTTAAGAACTTGTAACGTACCAGTGACCACATCAGGAGAATCTTCCTGATCCTGGCGAGCCTGAAGAGCATACATCCTGTTTTGGCGCTGACCGCCACCTGTACTAGATGAGTTACCCTGCTGAGTCGGGCGACCTGTTGGTGTTGCTGAAGTTGTGGACTGAGCTCTACCATTATTACCTCATTGACCCTGCTTAGAAGAAGGACAGTCTCTCAACCTGTGACCAAACTGACCACACCCAAAACATCCTTCCTTTCCTGCAAGACACTCGCCCGGATGGTTCTTACCACATTTAGGACAAGTTGGGTAGGTTCTGGTACCTGAAACTCTCCCCTGAGACTTAAAGCCTGATGCCGTACCTTTCTCATCCTATCAGAACCTGGAGGATGGAACACTAGCTGATGAAGGTGCCTGAGCTGAAGATTTCTACTGAAACTGAGAGTAATTTCCACCACCCGATTTCTGTTTAGAGTACTCATAGTTACCTGTTCTAGCTTTCTTGTTGTCCTTAGTTATTTCCTTAAGCTTATGTTCCTCAACCTGTTGAGCATGAGTCATAAGCCTAGAGATGTTCATATTTTCAAGCAACATAGCATTTCTGAACTCTGTTTTCACTAAGTTTGACACTCCATACAGAAACTTGTTCATTTAAGCCCTGGAATCGGCAACCATGTGAGGAGCATACCTGGAGAGTTGGGTGAACTTGAGTCTGTACTCTTGAACAGTCATGTTACCTTGTCTCAAATTCATGAACTCCTGAGCTTTTGCCTCCCTCAACTCTCTTGGGAAGAACCTGTCTAGAAAAGTCTCACTAAAGCAGTCCCAAGCGATAGGGCTGCATTTGTACCCTTGTTCTCTTTCCATTGAGTATACCAGATATGAGCTACATCCTTAAGCTGATAGGATGCCAACTCTACCCTATCATTACATGTCACTTGCATCACTCCAAAGATCTTCTTGACCTCATCTATGATGTTTTGGGGATCCTTACCAATCTGCGATCCTAAGCACTCCGGCGAATTCATCCTAACAAAATCAGGAACTCTAGCTGCAGCTGACCCAACATTAGAATTTGCAGGAGCTGGAACCTACTGGTTGTACTGGTTAGTCACACTCTGAGCCAAAAGTTGGATAGCATTCTGAAACTCTTTATTAGAAACTTCCTGATCTGGGACTGGAGGAGCTGCGTTAGCGTTCCTTGCGTTAGCTCAACTTAGAGGCATGATCTGAAATGCATAACGATGAGTTAGAGAGAGATCATACCAACGCATGATAAGAATATCAAGAAAGTAAGGCTTTCTTAAAACACTTCGTAGCTTCCCCCTCATTAGATGTGGTGCACTTCATACCCATGAAAAGGACTCTACTTAGTGCGGCTTTTTAGACATCCTAGTACACTTAAGCCTAATGCTCTGATACCTACCCCCAGGACGTGGACACGGGACCTAGGATCACGAGTGACCCCAAGCTAAACCTGCTGGGATAACATAAGCATACTTAAAGAGAATTGAATCAATAAACACTATGTGGAAGCTAATCATAAGATAAATCTGAAATGATGGGGAATACCCATACTACATCTGAATATATAAATGCGGAGAGTTTAACAACAACTGAAAAGTCAAACTCAAATACTAAAGCTGATTCTAACTATGTCTGAAATAAAGCCTCTAACTGACTAGAAATGCTGGGACATGCCCAAGCTAAATCTAGCAAAAACTGAAACTAAGACTAAAATCAAAGGAACCATGTATGTCATCCTCGGAGAATGAGGACTCACCACTAATACTGCTGAGCTGAAGATCGGGAACCGATCTATGCGTGATCTGGAAGCTGAGAACCTGAACCTACATCACAGAAAGATGTAACGCATAGTATGCGTCAATACTTGAAAGGTACTAAGCATGCAAGATAGAGTAAAGTTGAACAATAATCATAACTGAACAAAGAAATAAGAGCAATGATATAATCTGAACTGAATGTAAATACTGAGATATACTGAATATTGAGCTAACTGAATGCAATGACCAAGTACATGATATGCTGAGTCTGAATACTGAATTGTAATTGATAACCTGGTCAATGCACTAGAATCTGACTGTACTGTGGGAGCTACTAATAATCGACATAAAACCACATGAGCTAAATGTGGAGTCCGATGTATACGCCCCATCGAGAGGACCCAATATACCCTGCCAGAGGTATAAAGGCATGATTGGCGTGATCACAAAAATGATGCCAACAGAGGGGACTTACAACCTACGGGGAACGTAGTTCTGGGACTATGAGGGTACGTTGGAACCCTAGTCTACTCAGTATTAAGCTACTCCCAATTGATTATGAAATTAATACATTATGACTGAATGTTGTAAAACATGGATAGCTCAATGTTCTGACATGCATACTCTGAGAATGCAATAATTATATCTGATAATATGACATTCGTAAACTGAAGCATGTATATAACTGAAATAACTGGCCTAGCATGTGTAATTCATGAACTAAAGGAACTACATAACTAGGGTTCTGAATTTCATGCAAAAAACTGAGCAACAACATGATAATCTGATTTGGATCATTCTAACAGCTAAAACCCAACAATTTCTAACATTCAAGAAACCCTAGGTCTAGATAATATCAAGGGAATCAAGATTCTGACTGAATTCTAAGGACCTAATTGGCGAAAGAAACCCATTAGTGAAATCCCACATACCTGGTGATGAATTCCACGGAGAAATCTTTCGATTTCGGGGCTGAAACTGAAGAAAACTCATTGCGTTCTTGGACTAGGGCTGGTCGACTCTTTCTCCTCTTTTGCTTTGAGTTTGCTAAATTTTTTAGAATGAATTGACTATGGTAGGTTCTAATTAAGTTACTAGGCTTAAACTGACCAAAACTACGTAGTTTAGGGGTCAAACGACGTAGTTTAGGGGTCCAACGCATAAGGAAAAGACCAAAAGACCCCTGACTTAACTGCTGTCAGACCAACCGACGGACCAGACCAACGGACCGTGGCTGGACCGATGGTCCGTGCTGGTCGTTCATCGACTGGCATCTGGCGCTTGGACCTAAAGTCCACGATCCACGGACCTACACCACAGACCGTGGTCTGACCTACGGTCTGTTGCTCCTGGCCGTGGGTCACCCTACGATCCGTAGGTGGCACTTGTAGCTTCTCAAATCTGTAATCTGGTCTGTCTAGGATACGGGGTGTTACAGACCCTCTGTGATTGCGCTGAAGGAATTAACATGCACCAGCAGCTGGTGCATCTGCAAAAATACCAACTCCCAAAATCATTGACGGGGTGCTTGGGATTCCTTTGGAACTCTGTGTGCAAATGAAATATGCTACCCCACCAAATTCATCATTTCTGACTCAATAGAGCCATCGAAACTTCCAACTAAGGTCGTCTCAATGAAAAGTGGGTCTCATATCTAAGCTTTGTTTTAAGCCTAATCCCATGAGGGGTTTCAGAATTAGCCCGAAAGTCTTGGGATCCACACAAAGGTCCTTCTAGACCAAACTCAGGAGCTATGAATAGAAAGTAGGAATGTAAACCACAATAAAGAAAAGCACAAAGTGTTAATTCTGAAATTCCTTTGGGCACATGTTGGTACAGTAAGCAGGTGAGGAAAACATGGCACAACAGAAAGACTTAGCCACTATGTAACCATAGGTCACGGGTGAAAGCCGCGAAAGCAACCTCTTATATAAATGCAAATATTGCATACTACAGACCTAATGTGGTCATGTCCTTAAGTAGACTTAGTGCACTGAGTTGATACATCAAACAATATCTTCAACGTATAAAGAAATTGGAACAATAAGCAAAAGCACTAAAATGTATAGTTGTGGTAGAACATAGGGAGAGAATGAGTTCATTGAGGAGTATATGATTAAATATTATTGAGTCATTGAAATAAAAGGACGTTGATATTAAGGTGTGCAATATTGTACTCCAAGCTCGAATGGTTGTGTTAGAAGGTAATGTTGTTACGACATCTGTCAAAGGGGTTGAGATAGTGTTTCTTCATGTACGTTTAGGTGAGATCTTTCTTATTCCTACTGATGGGATGGCTGAGTATGTTTGGAGAAAATATAAAAATTGCCTACTTACGTCTAAATTCACTCAAGGGCGAGTCACTAATCTGCTAAAAAAAGTACTGAAAGGGGGAATGGCAACTTTTCACAAATTATTATATGAGGTTGTCCACAAGAGAGTGCTACCTCGGGGTGAGCGTAGGCATAAGGCTTCATTTCAGGATATGGGGTGGCCAATGTGTTAGAACAAAAGGAACCAATTTCCTAGCCTACTCTGATGATTAAGCACATGGCTAGGGTAGTTTATCCACAACCAAGTCCTCACCAATTGGCTTTTGGGAATTTGTTGACCAAAGTGTTTCAAGCATTCAGTGTTCCCTTGGGAGAGGGGAGGGTGCTTAATAAAAAGGATATGATCAACCGCTCCACTCTTACTGATTTTTCCTGTCTGCATGCTGATAATCCTGCTCTTGAGCTGGTTCTTCGTGCACCTAGTCCTGTCGCCCAACTTCTTGCTGACTTCAATGCTGCAATTGAGAGGAATAGGGTCCTTCAGGCTGAGGTTGATGTTCTACGAGTTGTGCTTGCTAAGACTTAGTGGAAGTTACTAAATTGAAGGATCAATTGATTATTTGGAATTAGGTAAACAATGTTCATGTGGATGTCCTACTGCAATAACTTGCTCTATCTAGCTCCTCCTCACTACCTCATCCTATCCCTGGCCCTTAAATCCATATTTCTCTTTTCTTGCAGTTTCGTGTCCTTCTCTATTTAAGACAATGATGTTTTGCATGTACTTTTGTATGCTTTTGGCACTATGTTGGTGCCTGGTTTAGGCTTAAATATTGTGGTACCTTCTTGATCATACCTTTTGCATTTATATGTGTATGTTTCTTTTGTTTCTCTATTTGGATGACTAATATCCTTAGACTAACGTTTCCAGGTGTCTCTTGCTTTGTGTTTGATTGCCAGATTTGGATATGAGTTTGTATGGGTTTCTTGGTTTGAGTTGTTTCATATTATTATCTTCTTTTTGATATGTCAAAAGGGGGAAGATGTTTTGCTGTGTTAATCTCTTTATAGGAAACAACGCATACTTTGCCATCATCAAAAAAGGGGAAATTGATGAGTTCACAAAATCTTGTATTAGCTTTTGATGATGACAATAGGAACCAGTTTCACATTTGATAATGACCACGATGAAATAGGTTCAATAGCATAAGACACATTGGCGGAAAAGAGCTAACCATATTCAATATTATTGAAACGCTTTTCCAACAGCAAAATGTGTCCTAGACAGAAAAGGGAAGAGGCAGACAAGTTCCAAATGGAAAAGGATTAGTTGTCTAAGAAAACAAATTATTTTCCTTGTAGAAGTTGGAAAAGGCAGATTAAACTCTATAAAAGGATCAAGACCAAGAAAGAAAAAGTTGTCTTCGCATAAATTATAAACTGAGAGAATTGATTCAAGCTAAGGCCATAACTTCAAGAAGATCAAGAAGAGAGAAAGAAAGCAGTACTGGAGTTAGGAATTCTTTCTAGTTTTTAGTGTGCATTGATTCTTTGACGAATCAGTGTGTAGGAGTTGTTCTCAACGAGAGTTTTGAGAGAATTGTAACAAGAAGTGAGTTTGACTTCTTGAGAGAATTGAGTCTTCAATTATAGTTGACAGTTGAAAAGTAAAAGGTTCTAGAATTAGTTCCTTTTGACTGTTAAGTGATAGTGATGTAAAGGACGTGAATCTTGAAGTGAATAAGATTGTGGTGTGGTTTTTACCTTCCTTGAGGTAGGAAGGTTTGCACGATAAAATCTCTATTTTATTTTGTACCGTTTTGTTTGTCTCAACAAAAGTACAAGAGCTTGGTTCTTGTATAGGGGTAAGGTTTCTTCAAGCTGGTGCATCAGCAAAAACACCTAACTCCCAAAATAATTGACGGGGTGCTTGGGATTCATTCGAATGTGTGCAAATGAAATATGCTACCCCACCAAATTTAGAATTCTGGACTCAATAGATCCATCAAAAGTTCCAAGTGAGGTCGTCTCAATAAAAAGTGGCTCCCACATCTAAGCTTCATTTTAAGCCTAATCCCACAAGGAGGTTCAAAATTAGCCTGAAAGCCTTGGGATCCACACAAAAGGTTCTTCTAGACAAGACTCAATATTTTGGAGCTAGTAGAACAGTCAGAATTATATTCTGAGGACGTCTTCCTGAACTTTTGACCGAAGTCAACTGTCAAGTTTCAGAAGCTCCAAAACACAGAAACTTGCATAGAATCCAAACGAACGACCAGGTGACCAAATTGTCCATCCCAACATGTGACACCTTAGATTTGAAAAGAAGGAAAAATAAAAATTTTGGGTTGCAGGATGTGTCTAAGGTTCCACTACGGACCATAGAAGCTTCTACGTGCCCGTAGATGGCAACCGTAGGAAGTGGGAAAATAATTTTCTAAAAATCAAGTCCCAGTACCCTTTGTACGGTTGACCAAGATGGTCTTTCATCCCATGTACAAGTCATAGATAAGCCTCATAGGTGACTCCCAGACTTAGCGGCATTTTAAAGGGGTAAAGTTAGTTCTACGGTTGGTGTCTACGGTCCATAGGAAGACCTACGAGACTTAGAAAGGATTCTACAAAAATGGTCCCCAAAACAAGGTTCGGAAATTTTCTACGGTTAACCAGTACGACCCATAGAAAGCTATAGAACGTAGGTCCAAACCATAGGAATTGTTCGACAATTATTTTCAAGGGCTTTTGGATTTTTTCATAATTAGTCTAATCTTATACTACGTCATCTTACCTACTACCCTAAGCCCTATATAAAGGTTTTAAGCCCCCAAGTTACCCATGTCAACTCATTCTCCTAAATTCCTTAAACTTGACCAAATATATCCTTCAAATTCTCTCAAGTCAAAGGAAGAAGAAAACCTAGGGTTCCATTCAAGTCTCCAAATTCTCCATTTTCTTGGGCTTAAAAGATCAAGGTATGTGTATATTCACCAATGGATTCCTTTCCTCAATGGGTCCCCAAGGAATTCAAGTTCCCAATTCAATCTTCAATTTATCAAATTAGGGTTTCAATTCAATGAATATGGGTTTCATCCAATTATGATTGATTATGACTAATTAAGTCTTATAATGCACTATTTGATGGTAATCTATGATATTTAGTTTAAATTGAATTTACCCATTTCTAATTTATGCTTTTCAACCATGATCCTATGATGAACCCATGAACTTTGAATTATGAGTTTATGAAGATATGCATGTTTTCATGAAGTTATTGTAAATGAATTGATTATTCTTTGAAAGGAAAGTATTGATGCTATTGTGAAAGAATTTCTCACTTACTGTGATGATTATGATTCTGAAAGGTATTCCTCAGAAATGAATTCACATTGGTGAAAGGTTTTCTCATCTATGTTGAATTATGTTTAAGGAACTATTCTACATTTTGATCTTAAAAGCTATGGATTGGTATTGATCATTGCCTTTCCTTATTTTAAATTGATAATTAGATTTTATCTATTCCGTTGGGATTTAGACTTAGCACCGAGAGGACTTTGAGGTGGAGGCTCTAATAGGGTAGTCTCTAGTAACAACCTCTAGTCTCAAACTATGTGGATATTTTAAATGACCTAACTAGTGGATCCACTTTTGCAAATGATGATATGTACGGATTCTACCTTGGCATGTAGTTTTTTCTTCTTTCGGTATGACAGATATATCAGATTTCATGATATAGATATCATGGTCTTATTTTCGGTTAAAGTTAATATCCCACAAAAATGTTTATGTTCTCTTCAAAGGTTTTGTTATGTCCTTTATGTTAATGTAATTGACTATATTTTATGATCTTCATGTCATTTCTTCTCTAAAAGCTTTAAATGATTCATTATGATCATGCCTTTTATTTTTAAGTCATTTATATTATCATGTTCATGTTTATGTATATTACCTCATACTTAGTACATTCCATGTTCTAATGCATACTTGTGCCTACATTGTTTCACTAATGTAGGGTCGGACGCTCTTACCTCCCATACTCGTTGCTAGTAATCCTTTTTAGACTTTAAAGATTGGTGAGTCCTCGTGTTGCGAGGATCGAAACTCCTTTATTTCTATATGTCATTTTCATTGTCAACTTTGTATGTGACGTATGGGTTACATACCAATTACTTTCATTGCGATGTATTAGATGGCTTTGAGACTTATGTTAGACTTCTGGTTTTGTCAAACTCTTTTTCATGAAATGTTATCTTTTGAACTGTTTACTTCTATTATCTTGTATGATGTATACTAAGTGGCTTGTGTAGGGCCTCTCGGGGTTCAATACGCCAAGTTGCACCTAGGGTATACTTTGAGTCGTGACAAGCTTGGTATTCAAAGCACAAGGTTTAAAAAAGGTCCTAGGTAGTCTCATAAGCCATGTCGAGTAGAGTCTTGTTCATGAGTGTGAAGCGCGCCACATTTATGAATTAGAGGCTATAAGATGTTTAAAAATTCCACTTCTTTCAACAATCTAAATTCGTATGATAGAGTTTAGATCTATATGTCTCTCTCCCTTAATCCTTATCTGATACTTTTCAGGATATGGCCCTTCAAAGAGCATACGTTAGAAGGAACACAGGTGAGAGTGTGGAACAAGAATCTCCTCAAGAGGCTCCATAAGTTTCGTCCAATCCTTTGGCCAAACAAGTGACTAAGGAGTTTTGAGCTACTTTTCAAGTATTGGCCCAAGCCATGATGGCTCAAGCCAATAGGAAGGTTGTGGTCCCCGTAAACCCAAATGTGGGTACGGTAGCAACTAGAGTGAGGGACTTCACTAGGATAAATCCTCTAGAGTTTCATGGTTTCAAGGTTGAGGAAGATCCTCAAGAGTTTATTGACGAGGTATACAAGGTATTGATAATCATGGGAGTGACACTGGTGAACAAGGCAGAGTTGGCCACTTATCAACTTCAGGGTGTTTCTCAAGTTTGGTTCAACTAATAGAAGGAGGAGGGGGCAGTTGATGCGGGCGGGTCCTCTTGATTTGGAAAAGTTTAAAGTTGCTTTCCTTGATAGGCTCTTTCCCCTTGAGATGAGACAGGCCAAGGTACTTGAATTCATTAACCTTCATCAAGGTAATATGAGTGTGAAGGAGTATACCTTGAAGTTCACACAATAGTCTAGGTATGATCCTACTATGGTTGTTGATCCTAGGGTAAGGATGAGAAAATTTGTTTTGGGAGTGTCCAATATGGTAGTTAAAGAATGTCGTACCGACATGCTCACCAATTAAATGGACATTTCTCGTCTAATGATTCATGCTCAACAAATCGAATAGGAGAAACTTAAGGAAAGGACTAAGGAGGCAAAGAGGGCAAAGATCAGTGATGATGACTTTTTCTAATTCAAGGTCCGATGGACATGGTTATTCTAGGTTCCGACAAAGGTTTTCCAGTCAAGGTTTATCCAATTCTCTGGCTCCTAATTTCAACAAGTAATAGGTGTCTAACCCTAAGCCTCAAGGAGGACATGGTGGTGGAAATAGTTCTTTGGTTCCCGCATGTCAAAAGTGTAGCAAGAGTCATCTAGGAAAATGCTTGATGGGCACGGATAATTGCTTTGGTTCTAGCAAGAGTGGTCACCGCTTGACGGATTTCCCATCTAGAAATGAGAAGGGAAGGGATGCTAGGCAAGCTCCACCTAGTGGTTCGGGTTCAAGTTCTCCAAAGCAAAACTGGTTCTATGCACTTCAAACTCGTCATGAGCAATTAGGTTCCCCCGGTGTGGTCAGCGGTATGTTGGAAGTCTTTCACCTTGATGTTTATGCTTTGCTTGATCTCGGTGCTACCTTGTCTTTTGTGACGCCATATGTGGTTATGTGGTTTGACATTCTTCTGTATCTGTTGATAGACCCTTTTTCCATATCTACACCTATTGATGAATCTATCGTGGCTAAGAATGTCTATAGGAGTTGTCTCGTCTCCTTATCCCATAGTGTCACTCATGTTGATCTTGTAGAGCTTGATATGTTAGATTTTAATGTTATTCTTGGTATTGATTGGCTCCATTCTTGGTATGCTTCTATTGATTGTAGAACCCGAGTGGTCAAGTTTCAATTTCCAAATGAGCCCGTCCTAGAGTGGAAAGGGGGAAATTATATGCCTAAGGATCAACTAGTTTCTTATCTTAAAGCTAGAAGGATGATTTCTAAGGGTTGCATATACCATCTTGTTTGGGTTAGGATATGGATTTTAAACCCCTATTCTTGAGTTAGTCCCCATTGTAAATGAGTTTCCGGAAGTGTTTCTCGATGATTTACCCGGTGTTCCTTCCAAAAGGGAGATAGACTTTGATATTGACCTTCTCCCTGAATCGCAACCTATCTCTATTCCTCCTTACCGTATGGCTCCGGCAAAACTTAAGGAATTGATAGAGCAACTGAAGGATTTGTTGGGTAAGGGTTTCATCTGATCGAGTATCTCTCCATGGGGTGCTCCAGTTTTGTTTGTTCCAAAGAAAGATGGTTCACTTCGCATGTGTATTGACTATTGTCAATTGAATAAGGATACCATTAAGAATAAGTATCCTCTTCCTAGGATAGATGACTTGCTTGATCAACTAAAATGAGTGAGTTACTTTTCTAAGATTGACCTTCGGTTGGGTTATCACCAATTGAGAGTGAAGGAATATGACATTTCGAAGACAGCTTTTCAAACTCGGTATGGTCATTATGTGTTTTTGGTAATGTCGTTTGGTTTCACTAATGGTTCGACCACATTTATGGATTAGATGAATAGAATATTTAGACAATACCTTGACATATTGTCATTTTGTTTATCGGTGGCATCTTGATCTACTCAAGGAGTGAGGGTGAGCACACCAGTCATTTGAGGATTGTGTTGGAAGACCTCAAGGACCAACAACTCTTTGCAAAGTTCAGTAAATGCGAGTTTTGGTTGAGATATGTGGTTTTTCTTGGTCACTTTATTTTCGGTAAGGGTATTAAGGTAGATACTAAGAAGACAGATGTGGTTAAGAGTTGGCCTAGACCTCTATCCCCTTCGGATATTCGAAGTTTCTTGGGTTTAGCTGGTTATTATAGAAGGTTTGTGGAACAGTTTTCTTCGATTGTATCTCCATTGACGGCATTGACCCAAAATAAAGTTAAGTCTGTATGGTCTGAAGCGTGTGAGAAGAGTTTCCAAGAAATTAAAGATAGACTTACCTCCGCTCCGGTGTTGACTTTACCGGAAGGATCCGATGGATTTTTTGTTTATTGTGATTCTTCAAGGATTTGACTAAGGTGTGTCCTTATGAAAAATGGAAAGTTTATTGCTTATGCTTCACAACAACTTAAGATTCATGAAAAGAACTAATCCTACCCATGATTTGGAACTAGCGGTGATTATTATTGCCTTGAAGATTTGGAGGCACTACTTATATGGTGTTCATGTTGATGTCTTTATCGACCACAAAAGTTTGCAATATATGTTCAAGCAAAAGGATCTAAATCTTCGCCAAAGAAGGTGGCTTGAGTTACTAAAGGATTATGGAATGAGTGTCCTCTATCACCTCGGCAAGGCGAATGTGGTGGAGGATGCTCTTAGAGGGTTATCAATGGGTAGTGTTTCTCATATTGAGGATGATAAAAAAGATTTGGTTTGAGAAGTTCATAGATTGGCCCGATTGGGTATTCAGTTTGTGGACTCCACCAAAGGCGTTGTTATGGTTCATAATGGTTCAGAATCATCTTTTGTGTCAGATGTGAAAGCCAAGCAAGGTCTTGATCCGATTTTGGTTGAATTGAAGGAAGCGGTGCTTAAGAAGTTTGTTGAGGCTTTCTCCTAAGGGAGATATGGTGTGCTTCGGTATCAAGGTCATTTGTGTGTTCCCAATGTTGATGATTTGAGGGAGTAGATTTTATCGGAAGCTCATCATTCTCGATGTTCCATTCACCCAAGAGCTACCAAGCTGTACCGTGACTTGCGGGAGGTCTATTGGTGGAATGGGATGAAGAAGGATATTGTGAAATTTGTGGCTAAGTGTCTTAATTGTCAACAAGTGAAAGTTGAACATCAGAAGTCGGGAGTTTTGTCCCAAAATATTAGCATTCCTACTTGGAAATTGGAAGATCTGAGTATGGACTTTATTGTTGGTTTATCCCGCACCCTGCAACAACATGACTAGATTTGGGTTATCATGGATCGTATGACAAAATCGGCTCATTTCATTCCCATCAAGTTTTCTTATTCTGCATAGGACTATGCTAAGTTGTATTTGAGGGGAAAGGTTAGGTTTCATGGAGTGCCCTTATCTATTATCTCCGATTGTGGTACCCAATTCACTTTTCAGTTTTGGAAATCTTTCCAAAAGGCTTGGTACTCGTGTTAAGATACGTACGGCCTTTCATACTCAAACCGATGGGCAAGTGGAGCGTACTATCCAAACTTTGAAGATATGTTGAGGGCTTGTGTGATTGACTTCAAGGGTAATTGGGATGATCAGTTGCCTTTGATTGAGTTTGCTTATAATAATAGCTATCATTCAAGTATTGGTATGGCTCCCTTTGAGGCTCTTTATGGTAGGAGGTGTAGATCTCCTATAGGTTGGTTTGAAGTTGGTGAGATTGCTTTGATAGGTCCCAAATTGGTATATGAGGTTATGGAGAAAGTTTGACTTATTAAAGAAAGGTTGAAAACGGCTCAAAGTCGACAAAAGTCTTATGCCGATGTTAGAAGGATAGATCTTGAATTTTAAGTATATGATTGGGTCTACTTGAAGATTTCACCCATGAAGGGTGAAATGAGTCTTGGAAAGAAAGGGAAGCTTAATCCCCGTTATGTGGGCCCATATTAGATTTTGAGGCGTATTGGTAAAGTTGCTTACGAACTTTTTTTACCTAATGACTTAGCATCAGTGCATCCGATTTTCCATGTCTCTTTGTTGAAGAAATATGTTGGTGATCCAACATCCATTATGCCATTGGAGAGTCTTGGTATAAAGGAGAGTCTTTCTTATGAAAAAGTTCTGGTTGAGATTTTAGATCGGTAAGTTAAGAAGTTGAGAAATAATGAAGTTGCATCCGTGACGGACTTATGGAGGAATCAAAGAATTGAGGGTTCTACTTGGGAGGCCGAGCGTAATATGATGTCTCGTTATCCCCATCTCTTTTCCTCCGATCCTACATTGGCTTGAGGTATTTAGTTCCTTATGGTCCATCCTCATTTCTTGGTCATTCTCATATTTCCTCATGCATGCATGCTCATGAAACCTAGCTTTTGAGATCTTGATGTAGCTTTGATTGATTTCTTCATGACTATGTGCATTTGAGTATGATTTGCATGTGTACCTTATGAAATGATGTTTTGAGTATGTTTGAGCTTGGAGTTGATGTTCCTCCTTGATTATGTGTTGTTGATGAAGTTGCATTCTTATTGGGATGTTAGATCTCTTCCCCTACCCTCCTTATGTTTCCTTGAGTCCCATTCAAGGATGAATGTTCCCAATGGGGAGATATTGTGACACCTTGAATTTGGAAAAGAAGGGAAAATAGAAGTTTTGGGTTGCAGGCTGTGTCTACGATTCCCATCTATGGATTGTAGAAGCTTCTACGGGCCGTAGACGACAATCGTTGGAAGTGGGAAAATAATTTTCTAAAAATCAAGTCCCAGGACCCTTTGTATGGTTAACTAGGACGGTCCGTCAACCCATGTACAAGTCGCAGATAGGTCTAGTAGGTGATTCCTATGAAAGTTGATTCTACGATTGGTCTCTACGGTCCGTAGGAAGACCTACGAGCCATAGACATGATCCATCAAAAATGGTCCCCAAAACAAGGTTCTAAACTTTTCTACGGTTGACCAGTACGATCAGTTATTTTCAAGGATTTTTGGGTCTTTTCCTAATTATTCTAATCCTATACTCCGTCATTTTACTTTCTACCCTAAGCCCTATATAAGAGTTTTAAACCCCCCCCCCCCAATTTACCCATATCAACTCATTCTCCTAAATTCCTTTAACTTGACAAAATCTATCCTCCCAATTCTCTCAAGTCTAAGGAAATAGAAGAAGACCTAGGCTTTCATTCAAGTCTCCAAATTCTCCATTTTCTTGGGCTTAAAAGAACAAGGTATGTGTGTATTCACCCATGGAGTCCTTTCCTCCATGGGTTCCCAAGGAATTCAAGTTCCCAATTCAATCTTCAATTTATCAAATTAGGGTTTCAATTCAATGAATGTGGGTTTCATCCAATTATGATTGATTATGATTAATTAAGTCTTCTAATACACTATTTGATGGTAATCTATGATATTTAATTTAAATTGCATTTACCCATGCCTAATTTATGCTTTTCAACCATGATCCTATGATGAACCCATGAACTTTGAATTATGAGTTTATGAAGATATGCATGTTTTCATGAAGTTATTGTAAATGAATTGATGATGCTTTGAAAGGAAAGTATTGGTGCAATTGTGAAAAGATTTCTCACTTACTATAATGATTATGATTGTGAAAGGTAATTCTCACAAATGAATTCACATTGGTGAAATGTTTTCTCATCTATGTTGAATTATGTTTAAGGAGTTATTCTACATTTTGATCTTAAAAGTTGTGGATTGGTATTGATCATCGTCTTTTCCTATGTTAAATTGATAATTGACTTTTATCTATTCCGTTGGGATTTAGACTTAGCACCGAGAGGGATTTGAGGTGGAGGCTCAAATAGGGTAGTCTCTAGTAGCAACCTCTTGTCCCAAACTACGTGCCACAGTCGGATGTCTTAAATAACATGGCAAGTAGATCCACTTTAGCAAATGATGATATGTACAGATTCTACCTTCGCAAGTAGTTTTACTTTCTTTCGGTATGAGGGATATACCGGATTCCATGATATAGCTCCCATGGTCTTATTGTCGGTTAAAGCTAATATCCCATAAAAATAATTATGTTCTCTTCAAATCTTTTCGTATGTCCTTTATGTTAATGTAATTGACTATGTTTTATGATATTCATGTCATTTATTCTCTAAAATCTTTTAAATGATTCATTATGATCATGCTTATTCGTTTTAAGTCATTTATATAATCATGTTCATGTTTATGCATCTTGTCTCATACTTAGTACATTTCATGTACTAATGCATACTTGTGCCTATATTGTTTCACTAATATAGGGTCCAACGCTCCTACCTCACATACTCGTGGCTAGTGATCCTTCATAGACTTTGAAGATTGGTGAGTCCTCATGTTGCGAGGACCGATACTCCTTTATTACTTTATGTCATTTTCATTTCCAACTTTGTATGTGATTTATGGGTTACGTCCCAATCACTTTGATTACGATGTATTAGATGGCTTTGAGACTTATGTTAGACTTCCGCTTTCGTCAAACTCTTTTGTATGAAATATCATCTTTTGAACTCTTTACTTCTATAATCTTGTATCACGTATGTTAAGTGGCTTGTGCAGGGCCTCTCGTGGTTCTATACGTCATGTTACACCTAGGGTATACTTTGGGTCGTGATACAACAAGTTATAAATGACTTGTGATTCCTATAGGAAAGCTCTAAACGATAAAAGAAGGCAATAATATAGAAATAACCTTGAGGGTCATTGCACATTTTGTCCTTGTATTATTTTCAACTTGGTGTATGCATCCCAAAAGTCTCACTATAAGGTAAAATATTATTTATCAAACTACTTATGAGGCTTGAATTTAAAATCTCCAATTGAGAATAGAGAATGTTTATTACTCCACCATAAATTTTATTGATTCGTTCATGTAATTTTATTTCTACCTCAATAACTTCATTACATGTTTATTTTTTAAAGTTATTTTTATCTATTTAAAAAAATTAAATACTTGATTAGCTGGAAAATTATAATAGAGTAGTATGCTAATTAAATTAATAAAATATATGACAAGCAAGGCCAGATGAAGGCTAAATTAAAATAGACTTTTATGTAATTAAATTAAAATATATGACAAAGAAGGCCAGATGAATGATTTACTAGACACAATGCTTGGAAAATTGTGAAAATTCCATAGTCTTTTTTCAACCATGCACAAGGTAAAATAAGAGATTATATTTGGGATGAAAACATTATAAACGATTGACATTTCTTTTTTTTATAAATCTATACATAAACAACACACAAATGAGCCGAACTCTGTTTCAGTTCAGGAAAATATTTACACACTTTTGTTACCTTTTGGGAGGCCTACACCCTATAGCAACTGTCTAGTGACTGAGAGTGTGAGACTGTGCCTACTCCCTTGGCCCATATGTCTTAACATAAATATATAATTCTAGCTCTTTCAAAATGTGTTATACCCCGCACGCACACTTGATACATATAAAAATTATCCTTTCGAAAATGTTAAATCCTTATTATTATTGATTAGGGTAACAAGTATCTTTTTAACAAACAAATAACCTAACAAAAACTAAGAAACATTCTTGAATCTTTTCAGAAGATATATATTGTATACATATATATTGGAGTAATTCACCCGTTCCTCCACATTTTTCTTCACTTAAATTAAATATTATACTTTTGTTTACCACACGATTCGAGCAACCAAGCCAATATTAAACCATTCTTGGTTTAAGAATCCAAATTGCAATCAAGCATGTATGGACATAGAGATGCTTATTATGCTAGCTTGTATCATGTATAGTTGATAGAACTCATGCCTTAGCCTTGCTTCCGGGAAGTTTCAAGAAATTAACATGCCTACATTGTTTGTGTCTAATGTATCATGTCTTGTGGTATATTTATTGTTGGTTGTATTGATTGATGGCTTGGTCATGTCCTTAGACTGGGCATAATCTAGTGATTGTCTTAGACTTGTGATTCTGCGCTATTTTTCCTTAAATTTCTCCGGTATTGATTCAAACGGCTTAGCTCCTTTTAGAGTGATATATCATACTTGTATATGATGGTATGAACCCATAACTAGGTGACAACTCAGCTCTTGTAACTGTTCATCCATAACATCGCTTGTGTTTTGGCCCTGGTGTCTTTCTGTGGCATTGTCAGACCTTGTAGGTGATACTGATTTGGGTCTTGGATTTTAAGCTAGTGTGGGTCCTTGGTGATTCTGAATATGGTTTCTCTTTATGATTTGTGTGTGTATGAAGATGAGTGTGTGGTATGGAATGTTTCAAAGTCTTTTAGCCATTATTCAAGGACCTCATATATCTTTATTACATATGATATTTATGCCTGATGGAAGTCTGAACACAATTTTTGGAGGCATTAGTATTCATCTGTCGGAAGAATTATTGGGGATAATTTTGGACATTCCTCGAAAAGGGATCAGATTGGTAGAAAAAGGAACTCCTACCAAGGAGTTCATAGAAGAGATAGGGAAAATTCCAAATCTCCATTTTGCGGGAATCAAGAAGAAACTTCTCAAGGGAGAGCAAAAATTGTACATTGAATTCGTCAACAAAGTACTTCTTCCCAGATCTGAAAAATGTATTGTGGCATCTGAAATCGGCCTATCTCTCATGGAAATTTTACAAAGGATGGATGACATTAATCTTCCGGACATTACGATGGAACACATGCACAAGATTGTCATTGTCAAGGATGGAAACCGCGGGATGGCATATGGTTATTTGTTGACACGAGTACTAAAACATTTCAATGTTCCTCTTGGAGCATGTGTAAAAGGAACCATGAAGTAGAGATTCTCCATGACTACCCTTGCGAATTGTGAGTGTGTTGAGGGTAGGACAGGAACAAAGAGCAGAGTATCCGAACTTTTAACAGTGCAACAATTAAAGTTTGAACTAGAAGCCATGACAATTACTCTTGCAAACAAGGAAGCTGAGATCACTTGTTTAAATGCAAAACTTCATGAAGCCCTGAGGGACCAAGTGGAGTTTAGGTGGCTGCTCTAAGGGATGAAATCAAAGCACTGGCAGCCAAAAACACAGAACTACAGGAGAAACTTTTTAAAAGCCATGAGGAGGTTGATGCTCGCTTATCTCTTGTTCTCATATCTCTCACCTCCTAGTCATCATCCTCCCTACTTTTGGCCCCCAACTTTCATTCCTTTTTTTCGTGTTATCTAAAACTCTGTCGGCATTGCTCTGGTTCTCATCTGTAGTTTGTTCTTAATATTTTGACTGTTGTTCCTTTTTATTGAAAGAAAATGTTCTTGTTTCTATTGCTCTATCCCATTACTTTATGCATTTTTACTCATGCTTAGTTTTGCCCAAGTGGCCATGAAGTTTCTTGAACTACATTTATGTCAGCTTGGGTTACTGCTTTAACTTTTTTATGATGTCAAAATGGGGAATTGTATTATTGTTAAAGGACTAGATCAATGAGAAGAAGACCTAAAGAGGACTAGATCAATGAGAAGAAAACCTAAAGAAGACCTAGTCATGGTGAAAGGGGGGAGAAGTGTTTGTTTGGCGAAAGGGGGAAGAAGTGTTTGTTTGTCATCATCAAAAAAGAGGAAAATGTTAGAATTCGAAGTTTTGATGATACTAACAAACTGCAACCTGGTCCCATAGTTGATCAGGTATCTGAATTCAAATGGTGAACAGTTGTAAAGGTTGTCCTCTCTGACGCGGTTGATGAGCACAAGAAACAAGAACAATGTACTTAACCAATCAAATAACACTAGGTTGTTTTGTCCAGAAGATAATATATCTCCTCTTTGATATGAAATAACTTTAGAAAAGTCTGTGTGGATTGATTTTTCAGGAAGTAACACAAGTGACTCCAAAAAGACACATATCGCTCAAAAGCAACCGAGGGATTCGATAGACTTATCATTATTCTCAGTTGTAGCAGAGTATATTTTGTGCTTAATCTTGTGAGATCTATTTGTATGTTATAAAGGAATTAGATTTTTTGAAGTTCTTGTTGAGATATTCGATTCTCAACTAGAGTTAGCTATGTTGGATAGGTGAAGTCTAGATCAACTAGAGTTAGTTAGTTTAGTGGGCAATAGAGTTATTGCTTTGTTATTGAGTTCTAGAAGTCTAGATCAACCAGAGTTAATTGATTTAGTGGGCAATAGAGTTATTGCTCAGTTCTATTGCTTGTAAGCATAGTTGCTACACTAAGGGGGGAAGGGATTAAAAAAATTTAATTCCTAGGTTGCAAGAGTCTGTAATATGATGTTTTTTTTCATTTTGAGTAGTAAAATGGAGTTTGGATGGAAATCCTGTGAGGACAGCTCGTGGTTTTCTCCTCCCTTGAGCAAGGGGGTTTCCACGTAAAACTGTCGCTTTTAGTTTACTTTGAGTCACTTACTTTCTATACCTATATTCTGTCAAGGGACCTGGTTCACTATGTATTAGTGGACGCATATATTCTATCACCCTGAACAATGTTGAACCTTAAATTTTAAAGGCATAGCAACATGCAAGTACCACAAGAAATAGCAAGAGAACTACGAGATAAGACTTTAAAATCCAAGCACACACTAAACAAATATTAAGAACTTGGCCTAAATCGCTGCGAGAGGGTCATGCATACAACTTTTCCATCCTTAAACAAGCCGGTTCACTTTGACTTTGTATGACAACTGAAGGTGAAAAGTCTAACGTTCCACTAGTTCATTGCTCCATCTAACTCTGTCACATAACAAAGATCTGAATTGCATGGCTTACATCAGAGCAAGTGGATTCTAATGGCTGAACTATCCAGTGCATAATCAATGGGAATTCACTCTCAATTAGTGTTTTAATAGACTCTGTCGGGACTCGCCTCGGGTCTTGTCCTGGGGCAGGGCTCTAGCAAAACGCTCTGAGAATCAAGTGTGAGACTTAGTTCTCTAAGACTTACGCCCTAAGCGCCCGACTGTACGCCCTAAGCATGCCCAACATCCAACGTTCGGGGCTCGCCTAACAGATCTTACACAAATTATGTGTTAAAATCTTTAGTTAACATTGTTGACTCTCATAATTCTTGAATAAATGAATGATACTTAATAATTTTTTAATCTATAGAGATAAGAAGATTGAGAGTAACTCAAATAATAAATTGTAGTACCGCGTCTTTACTATTTGGTAATACTGTGAAGGTGATTATATTTTTATATTTTTATTTTATTTTTAAACAACTTGTGGAGCTTATGCTCCATTTTATTAATAATAGAAGAACTGTACAAAACAAGTCTTAGGGCCCAAAAAAGGAAAGAAAAATAGCAAAACCAGCCCAAACCAAAGTCCTCCTCCTCTATACTTGATCCCTAAAAAATAGGGCATTCCATTTTGAGCTCCCGACCATTTCCGTCAATGTCGCCGCTTGGAGCCTCTACTAGCTTGAGCTTTCGATTCTTTCTGTTGTGGGTCATCAACGCCTATTCTGATGTAGATGAAGCAGTCTCTTCCTAACAGCTCGCAGTCGCACTTCTCTTCTTTTCCTCATGTCTAATCTTGATCTTCATTGCTCTTTATCGATATCTCCCTTCTTTGTATAGGTGCATTCCGGTGGAGACGGTGGATTCTCAGCTGGAATCGATAAGGGGGCCACGTCTTGTGAGATCGAGTTGATACCATCAGTAAGTTCCTTGTTTCGCCCTTCTTAGCCTTCTTGACCAGTTTATCTATTTCCTTATCATCTCTATCATTTCTTATATCTGTTGAAGCTATTGCGGAGATGCCAAGCTGCGATCTTCTTTGCAAGGTTCTTTTCCTGCTCCTACGCATGATTTTATTACCTGACCTGAAGGCCCTCGCCTTTCGCTGGTGTAATTTTTGTAAATTGTCATAGTATAGGCTAGGTAGCTTAGTTTTCATAGTTATGAATACCTTAGAGTGGTATAAACTTTCTCTGTAAATATCATAACTGTGAACTCATCTACTGTGGTTGCTTTTGTGCTTGCATCTGCTCCTGTTAATACCCCTCTACTGTGATCCTTCGTGTCTTGATTCTCAAAGTGGGTAGTTGAGCCTTATCAATGTTTAAAATCTGTTTGCTTTCTACTGATAGCTGATTAAAACTCTGAATTTGCATCAAAGTCTCATGGTCGAATGCTTCATTTGCCAACATGTCTGCTAACTTGTTTGCTTCCCTAAACACATGCTTAATGCTAGAATGTGTGATTAACATTAGCTCTTGTATCTCCTCTATAATTTCCACTTGTTGCCATGGTATCTGCCACTCTCTTCTTATAATTTTTGTAAGAGTTTGTGAATCTGATTCTATTAAAACCCCTTGCATATTGTTACTCCTACAATACCTTAGTGCTTTTTGGATTGTGACTGCTTCTGCTTCAATATTAGTTCCATGCCCTATCTTCTTAGCTTCTGCATATATTAAATTCCTACTATCATTCCTCAGACAGAAACTATAAGTACTTTCCCCCGGATTTCCTCTACATGCATCATCAGTGTTGCATTTTATCTTTCCTCTTTCTGGCATTTCCCATTTGACTGTGTGATAAAACAATTGAGGCCTATAGCTGTGGAGAGTTCTGATTATTCCTTCACAATCTTTAGGTGTAACAATCCATGGGTATTTAGATTTTACAAGTTGATATACTGTGTTAACACATTGGGACTGCAACTTGTGAAAACTTATCTCCTTTCCATGTCTCCTTGCTTTCCTTCTTTTCCACAACTCCCACATTAGTATAGCTGGAATTGCTTGAAAGATTAGTCTCAATTTAGTCCTGTTGGAAGCTCCCCACCATGCTGTAATTGTTTGATGTAGGCCTTCTTGAAGTTGGATACCTGCACAATCAGCAAACTGCTTCCATAACCTTTGGTCTATGGGAGCTGTTAGAAATAAGTGTGTCATAGTTTTCTGTTCATACGCCTCACAGAAATAACATCTGGATGCAATATTAATCCTCATCCTCTTGAGATTGTCATCCGTAGCTATTCTGCCTTTCCAACATCTCCAAAGCATGAAATTAATCTTAAAAGGTATACCCCTACTCCAGATGTTATTCCACCAGCACTCCTCCCCCCTTCTTTGTCTCATAATCTCGTATGCAGATTTAACTGTGAACACTCCTTTAGAGTTACCCATCCACCAAGGATTATCAATCACCCCTTCTATCAGCTTTGGACTAATACCCTCCACAATAAAGTCAGTCATTTCTTCTGAGATCAGACCTCTCAGTTTCTGCCTATCCCATTCCCCATTTTTGATAACCTCTCTGACTTCAAATTCTTCTCCTCCTCTTGCCTGTTCTTCTGTATAATATAATGCCCCTTGTTTAGTCCAATTATCAAACCAGAAGCTGACTTCACCTGATTTTTGTTGCCACCAGATATCATGCTCTATTTCTTCTCTTACTTCCAACATCTTTTTCCATGTATGTGATGCGCCACTTCCTTTGGCAATCACTGGATGAACTTTTTTACAATATTTGTTCCACATAAATGTACTCCATAGTGATGTAGTTGTTCTGAAGGTCCACCATAATTTACCAAATAAAGCTCTTGAGGTGTCATGTAAGGATCTAAAGCCTATCCCTCCTTCCTGCTGAGGATAACACATCTCTTTCCACGCTATCCAATGCTTCCCTCCTTCTCCACCTGTTTTACTCCAGAAAAAGGTTGCAAGAACCTGATGAAATTGATCAATTACCTTTTTAGGAGGATTCATGGCTGAAAGCAGGTAAATGGGCATAGATTGTAGAACATTTGCAATCAGTATGTATCTTCCCCCATAAGAAAGCCACTTGTTTTGCCATAGCATGATCCTCTTTTGCGCCTTTCTGATCAGCTCCTCAAAGTATACTTTCTTCTTTCTTCCATAGAACACTGGGCACCCAAGGTAATTGAAAGGGAAGTTTCCTTGTCTGATTCCTGTTAATCTCCTCAGTCTTATTCCTACAATCAAAGGTGTGTGTTATCATGGAGATAGAAAAAACTTTTGCTTAAATTAATCATTTGTCCGGAAATTTTCTCATATTCCCTTAGGACTCCCATCATTTTGCAAATAGATTTTCTATCTCCCGAGCAGAATAGGATTGTGTCATCAGCATATGATAGGTGATTTATAGGGGGGCTCCATTTGGGCAAGCCAAAACCTTTAAAATCCACATCTCTCAATAATTTGTTTAGTCCCCTAGCCAATACCTCTGCAGCGATGATGAATAGTGTAGGAGAGATAGGGTCCCCTTGCTTAACCCCTCTAGATGACTGGAAGAAACCATACGATTTTCCATTTACTAGTACTGAATACCAGTTATTGGATATTAGCCTCCACACCATATCAATAATAGTTTCCGAAAATCCAAAATCTCCTCAGAACTTTAATTAAGTAAAACCATGAAACTCTATCATATGCTTTTGCCATGTCCAACTTAACCACCACATTTTGATTTTTCTTTCTCAGGTTAATGTCTCTTATTATCTCCTGCGCTAATAAGACATTTTCTGTAATGCTTCTCCCTTTAACAAAGCCCGACTGGTTCCTTGATATGATCAAAGGTAACCATTTCGTGATTCTCTCATGCTATTCTCTTGAAATAATCTTGTTGGCAAAAGTACTTAGGCTTATTGGCCTAAGATCCGTGAAGCTGGTCACATTCTCTTTCTTTGGAAGCAATACCAAGTTTGTGTGCGTTATGAATCTAGGTAATTGTTTTCCACAAAAGAATGCTTTCACCATATTTTCGATATCCTCCCCAATAATGCTCCAGCAGCTTTGAAAAAATGTGCCAGAGAAACCATCCGGCCCACTTGTACTTTCTCCATTGAGGCAAAACACTACCTTCTTGATTTCTTCCCTACTAGGTGGTTCTCCCCATCTCCTCATTCTGCTCGGGCATAATTATCTTTGGAATAAAATCTAGTATTCCATCATCATCATGCTTGTAACTCTCTTTGAACTGATTTTCAAAGGAGGATACTGCCTCTGCTCCAATGTTATCATTAGAACTGACCATATCTCCTTGCTCAGTTTGATTTTCAGCTATGTGAAGCTTTTTCCTCCTTCCTTTTACATAGTTGTGAAAGAATTTGGTATTCCTGTCTCCATCCTTAAACCACTTCATTCCCGCCTTTTGCTTCCAGAACTCTTCCTCAATATAGAAATATTTTTTCAACTCAGCTTCAGCCTTATTCAATTCAGATCTGTTCTCAGCGGTTGGGTTTATCTCCAGTTGGCATTCCTTAACCCTAATCTCATCTTCTAGAGCGGCAATGCTCTGAAATATATCACCAAAACTATCCTTACTCTATTTTGCTAGTACTCCTTTTATTTTTTTTATTTTCGTTTGAAACTTCATGAATGGGCATCCCTCAAACTCCACTTTCCAGTTCTCTTCGATGATCTTCTTAAAATTTGGATGTTTTGTCCAAAAATTAAGAAATTTGAATGGTCTCACTGTTATCTCCTCTTCAGATCCACATGAGACATGTAGGGGTGCATGGTCTGACCCTTGTCTCACGAGATGAAGGACCTCACTAGATGGAAGTATATTAATAAATTCTTGATTGCATAATACTCTGTCCAGTCTTTTGAATATACACGCCCCTTCAATCCTGCCATTCCACCATGTATATTTACTCCCCGAGTACCTCAATTCTGTTAAGGCGCAATTATTTATACATTGGTTAGTGAAATCTACCCCGCCTTCTTTTTCCTCTTCGATCCGTATTACATTAAAATCTCCACCCACCAACCATGGAAGAGACATTTCTTGGGCTACGACTTCCAGTTCCTCCCATAGCTCAAGCCTTTCTCTAGCATCGCATCTAGCGTAGACTGCTGTGAACAGTATCTCTACATTGTTTTTGTTAAACTGCATGGTCAAGTGCTGCAAATTGTCCCTAACAACTTCCCCTAACTACTCGTCATTCCACATAATCCAAATTTTCGCTGAGCAATTACAGTAAGCATTCTGCATTCCTAACTTCCTTTTGTATTGTTCTAGCTCGTGTGGTCCTTGAAAGGGTTCCAAAAGGGCTATGAAATTATATCTGTCTCCTATTAAGGCCAATTAACCTCTCAAATGCTTTCTGAGATTTAACCGACCTTATATTGCAGAAGATTGCTTTCCCAATCATTGAGAAACATCCTCCTGTCTTTCCTTATTGCTCCTTGTTTTCACTTGAAGAGGTAGTGATGGTGCACATGATTTACTACGCTTAGCACCACTCTCCAGGTTTTTAATATGTCTAGGGGAAAGATCCCCTTCACTGGCCACTATCTGTATAGTTTCTCCAATGTTTTCATCTTCTGTATCTCTTTTTCGTTGCATCTCTTCTTCAGTCATTTCCTGTAAATCTGGACGCCTTGCCCAACTTGTATGATGATTCTCCTTCTTCATCAGTTCTTTGTGTGATATGATTGTTCCCCATTACTTCGATTGCCTTGTTGCTGCTCCTCACATCTGCCTCAGTCTCTTGGTGCTCCCCTTTTTCAACCGTTTGCGAGTCCGCTGGTGTTAGGCTTTGTATTTGCTCCACAACCATCTTGGTGTTACTCTTTTTGCTCTGTGATCCATTGTTCCCCAAGGTCGACTTTTTTTCACCAAAGGTTTTCTCAACCCAGTGTTTAGTGCCTTGACCTGTTTCAATTTCCAACAGTGCTAAATCTATCGCTGGTTCCTTCTCCGTGTCCGCCAAGGCTTCAAACTTATTGTCCGTGCTCACCACATTTTGCTGAGTACTTTTTTTGTTCCAAATTTGTTCTGGCTTTCCTCTTCTTTTCTCCACATGCCTCCATAAGTAATTTTCTGCTCCTTGTACTGTTCCTGAGTTCTCGAACTTTGTTGCACCATATTCATGTGCTTCTTCCCTGTTTCTACTTCCTGTATTTCCCCTTCTTTTTTATTCTTCTCCCCGTCCTCCCCATCCTTCTTAGGATAGAGCTCTGGATGTATAACATAGCATTGCTGCTCATTATGATCCTGGATTTTGCAGCTCTTGCAATATGTCGGTACATAGTCGTATTTGATCTTTATCCATCTTTCTGAGACCTCCCCTGATTCCTCCTAAGCCCTACATTGATTCTTTTTGGGAATTCCCTTAGGAGATCCACTTCGACCTTCACCCTAGCACAACTAGGCCTTGTTTGATTTTTTTGTTGCTAGATCTACTTGTAACGGCTTCCCCACTGCAGCAGCTAATGAAAATACAGCTTCCTTGACGAAAAAATTAGGAGGCAATGACGGGAAGGATATACAGGCAATGGCTGTTGAGGTTTCTTCCAACGGATCGAACATGGACTCCCATTTCAACGATCTCATGGGATATGACCATCCTTTGTGCATAAGATAAAAAGCCGGCTTTGACAATAAACTCAGTCTTCCAGACATGATGCTCTAATCAATACGTGCCTATTACTCAGTAATCCTATGTTGCACTCGCTTTTTAGTTCACATTGTTTCGGTATGATCTTCCTCAAATCTTGTATGTCTGGCCAGCCATACGAGAATTTTCCAACTACTGCATATGCCAGATTCTCTTTAATGATCATCTACACAACTTCTTCCTCCTCCCAAGTTATTCTAGGTTCTCCATGGAGATAGGCAATGGGTTTCATTGGTATGGGTTTTGCTACAGTCTGTACTGGCTGTAGCGTTGCAGCATAACTTAGTTTCGGTGGAGCGTTAGAATCTTTAGGCTGCAGATCCACCCCAGTGGGGGTTGACCTGGTGAACTAGTGGCCAGGGCCACTGGATAGTGATCGGTGATGCTTAGAGTTAAGGTGGCGGCGCTTGTTTTTCCGCTCTGTTTGATTTGACAAATATTTGTGAAGGTGATTATATATCACGTAACATTTCTTTTAAAAATACGTAGCAAAATTTTACTTCTTCACTTATCATTGGTCTTCATGATTTTGTCATGTCTCAAAATTGTCATATTTTATTAGCTATTTGAAAGTAATTTTATTTTTATTCATGATGGAGTGATGTTTTTATTATAATACTAAAAAGTTTTATTGATTATTTTCTTCTAGGGGGTAAATTATATAGTATGATAAAGAATAATATTTTTAGAAATAATGATTCTTTTATTATTAGAAAGTTAAGATATTAGATTATTTATACTTGTATAGTCATGTTAGAAGTTTTATTTTCGATGAGTTTCCTTAATTAATCATGTTTGTAATTATTTCAAAATATTGATGTATTTTTATAATTTTGTGTTCTTATATTATTATACTATATTATAAATTAAAAATTTAAAGATCCATAGGGCTTATGCCCTACTTCTCGAGGCTTACATCTGGCCCTATACTGAGTAAAACGCCCCACCTCACGCCCCAGTCTTTTAAAACACTGCTCCCAATAGTAGTATGAACAGTATCTTCATTGCTTCAGGAATTACTAAATATGATAACTTGGAAGTCAAATGAATTTCGAGCTTCCAAAACGAATGGGTTCACCAACAAGTTGTTGTATCTGAGTAAATTAGTATAAGAGTCTATGAATAACTATTAGGTTGGCTATTTTTGTGGAAAATTGTGTCAACTTACTACTAAGATAAAGCATTAACCATACTATTCTCTCCTACCTACATCCACAGACATTTAATTCAAATGATCATACAATATTTCATCAAATTAAAAGAGATGTGCTTTAGAATTTTCATTATCATTACGTTGATCAACTACAAAACAAATTCAATAAGATGCAAGTTAATTGGGGTAGTTCATCACCGCGCGAAGCGCAGGTAATTTACCTAATATATTGTAAAAGAACAAATATATATATATATATATATATATATATATATATATAGTTCTGTTTTATTTACGCCAAAAATCATAGGAAATATACGGTGACTATACAATATGGCTTGTCAAAAGTCATAGAAAGTATATACTAACTATACAAAATAGCATACCTATACATGAGTTATACACTCACTATACATTATGATACACTCAAAAAGTTGAATATAGCTCAACTATACATGAAATATACACTGAATATACATAAAGTATATAGTGATTATTCTATCTCGATCAACTCAAATCACCTCTAAAAAGTTCCAAAATTTAGATATGAAATCCTCTTGATTTTCGAGTCTTTTGATATATAATTCGTTCGAAACAATTCACGTTTGTGATACATTGAATTTTTAAAAAGAAGAAAAACTGGAAGAAGAAGAAGAAAACCTGACAGAAAGAACTGGAAAAAGAAACTGGCAGAAGAAGATGACGACGACACAGGTGGAGAAAAAAATTGGCCATGTTTTTGGTAATTAAATTAACCGAATGGTCATTTGATGTAATTATCCCATAGTTAGAACTTAGTAAAATGGGTCTAGTTGGGTCTTGACCCGTTTTACAATTTATTTTGACTCAACCCGTTTTGATCCAAACAAATTTGGATTGGGTTGCGTCTTGATTCATTTGTTATCTTGACCCGCCCAAATTTAACTTCATCCGCCCAATTACCACCCGTAGCTTGGTAGGACAACGTACTTTCTCATAGCTTTGTAGGCTAATAACTTTCTATCATGAAAGGAAAAGAAATAATGAAATGTTCAATATAAAATTTTGACAATTTGAAGGTCATAAGCATGAATCGCCAATGCAATATAAAATGATAGAGAAGACTGACATTCATCACAACTGTACTTAGATCTTTTATTCTTTTTATTTGGCATTATTTTAAAACATTGCATTTTGGGACATAAACTTACTTATCATACATTTAGCCAAACTTATGCAAATTGGAGAAAATAGTCGTTCGGCCATATTATTTACCAAAAAATTGTCCTTTCTCCCCTTCTTCTTCTCTTTCTTCTTTCTTCTTGTTCTTCTTCTTTAAAATTCCACCTACCACAAACGTGAATTGATTTGAGCAAATCATATATCAAAAGACCCAAAGCATCAAAAGAATTTCATTTCTAAAATTTGAGAGGAGATTTTGAATTGATCAAGAATTGAATAGTGAATATATCGTTCAAGTAAAGTTAGCATATATTTCATGTACGATTAAGCTATATTAAACTTTTTGAGTGTACCATAATATATAGTAAGTAGACCAGATTATAAATACAAACAATGTACGAAATGTGAAGCAAGCAAAGGTCTTTACAAGTTAAAACTGACAAAGGACGCCGAAGCAGTGATTTGCTGCATTTTTTCCCTACAGTTACAAATATGCAAAAAAAAAGGAATAAGTTTGAGATCCACCTTTCTCCCAAATTTGAAATCGAAAAGATAATTATAGCTGTAAAATTGGAAAAGAAAACAAAGAAATCTATCTTTCCTTTTCATCCTCACCCCATCTTAATCCAGCAGACGGGGTCAATACACTCAATCATCAGCAACTACCTTCTAGCAAGGTAAGAGGGCAAAGCTGTTTATTTAATTTTTTTTAAAAAGGTGCTTTCCGAGCCATTTTATACTTGATCGGGACGAGGAGCTTCCACCTGCCTGGGCGGTGTTGACACATGAATCATTGTCTGATCTGTTGCTGCTGGAGCAGGTCTTGGTGCTATTGTGACATGCAAGCCCCTTCGTTGCCCTGCCTGCAGTAAGAAAGCAACTTCAGCTGCTGCCTCCTGCTTTACATGAAAAATAAGAAATATTACAGACAATAGATTTATAATAGGAAAAGAAAATTAGTAAGATCTTGGACTGCTTGTGCACAATTAGTAGACATATATTTCTTCATTTGACAGAATGGAACAGCGGCAGAGCTAAGTGGAGGGAAGGCGATCCAATTGGATCCCCTTCATTAAAGATTTTAGTACGCAAATACAGCAAAAACAGGTTTATAAATAGATGAATACCCTCGATATAAGAAAAAATCTAGTGAAAGTGCCAAAAAGGGTCCGAAAATTGTTTTAGATCACAATTTCAAATCTTCTATAGTAGTTTTTTGAATCCGACTCTTCCATTGGAAGGAACAGTGACAAAGTAAATACATAGCGAATGGATATTCTAGAATAGGCATGGATACTGATGTTAGGTTTGGACATGAAGATGCAAAATCTTGAAAATAGAGGCAACATGGCCCCCATCAAACTACAATTTTATATTCGCGAAAGCATTTCTAAATTATATAAAAGTTGTACATGTCCAACTGCACTATCAAATACGTACACAAGAAAATCAAAAAATGCTAGCAAAACATAAACACAATCCATTAATTTCATATATAAAAGTTCCATGATGAATGGGACCAGATAGAATAGAATACATACAGAGGATTCCCACTTAATTTGGGATTATTAATTCACTGGCAGATTAAAGATCACTAGGGGGCTTCGAAAAATAAAAATGTAGTGTTTGGGGTTTGAACTTGGAACATGAAGGTGAATTTTGAATTCCTTGAACCACAAAGTCAACCTCTAGTTTTGTGTTTGGGGATTCAACTCTATATATATACTTAAAAACTAAAAACATTAACTTATACATACAATATAATATTTTTCCAAGGGGATTCGGCTGAACACCCTTGAGGCCCCCTAGATCTACCCGGACTATTATATGTTCAATATTAAAAAAAAAAAAAAAAAAAAAGGGCAACATACTGTACACCAGGACTAAATAAAAAAAATGACAAAATAGGCTTGTGCTAATAAAAGTCGATCACTTTGTCGCTTTATTGATGAGAAGCAAGAGGTCATCGATTCATGGGCGAAGCCATGCACTTCAAATAAATCTATTCTTCACACAGTGATTCCAACAAGAAAACGTCAATTCTTTATAGCTTTTTTTAAATAAAGTAACAAACTTTGTTAATGTGCGGGCCAAAGTAAGCATATGTATCCAAGAAGTATACAAAAAAGTAAAAAACCTACTAAAGGATATGGTTTCTACGTACAACACTCATCTTCTCTACAGAAAACATTACGAGTACAACAAAAGAAAGTAAGGGACAAAATACTATTCCTCCTTAATTGTTCAAAATTCCTCGCTACACCCTTAAACACTCTCCTATATATCTCTTTGCAAACAGCCCAAATACGAGTTAGTGGTGCCACATTCCGCGCCTTACGTCTTCTTCTTCTTTAGTTCTTCCAACGGAATAAAACATCTTTTGTTGTACCAGTCATCACCCAAATTACGCCCAAACCAATTAAGATTTTTAACCATAACCTCAGGAGTGAGGGGATAATCGACATCTTCACCCGAACTCTTACCCATATAAGACCAACTGACATACGTGACCTTCCTATTCCTCAAATTCTCAACCATCAAAATTGTCTCAGTAGCTTCTAACCTCTAACCGAGTGAAGAAACACACATTCCTCGGAACTTCAGGGATCTATATCGAACTGTGTGGGAATGCAACCTCCTCCCGGGACAAAAGATTTAACATGGAACACTCCAGCGTTCCCTGCCTTCCCCTCTCATGTGATGTACTTTCTTTGTGAAGCAAAACAATCCCTCTACAAGTCGCCCCACCACCAGTTATGCCCCCCTGAAATATACACTCACATCCTCTACCCTAAGACACATAAGCATTAAAGTCTTCCCACCCCTTGAAAATATTCCTTCACAATCCACATCCTTAAGGCATAGAAACATTTTTAGTCTTCCATCCCCCTCCCCTCCCCCCACCCTCCCAAAACACATGTTCCTTGACCCAAATCTCCATAACTATTTGCTTACAACAAATTTTAAAGTTTAAGTGACAGAAATTGACTACAATCACAAATAAAATATGAAGAAACAAAGATTTTATTGATAAATATTTGTTAGTACAACTTTGTTTATCCTTTGAGTCTTCTCCATTCAGTATTTTTCATGATTCGAGGGTCATTAGTAGCGTATTTCTCAAATGTAGGATTTTATGGACATCCTAATGATGTGTTTAATCTCCAAGAACGTCAGGCAACACTTTGCTTTGAGAAAGACCATATTTGATCTCTTAATCTCTTTGTGAATACCAAAGATTTGGGATATTAGAGATGTTTCTTCAAGAAAATGTGTCCCTTTAATAAGCATGAACTGAGTATAGGGTAAAGTAGCCTCTAAAAAACCTTAACAAGTTTGAAGATGGATTGGACTCGTCTTGAAGAATCATATTTTCAATCCGTTAAATTTCAATGTCTATGGATGCCCCCTACTTCAAGGCTTGAAGGAATGTAGGCTTGCCGAAACTCAACGACAAAACTTGAAGTACCCATAAAAATAGAGCTTCCATCTTTGCGATTTTGTGGCTCCACATTTCGTAGATCTGATTTGTGAGAGAAGATATGAAGGGTAGATTTGGTCCCACTGGGTGTGCCAGTTTGTTTACAACAAATTTTCAAGTGATGAAAATTTACTATAATCACAAATTATAATATCATCAAACAGTCATTTCATTGATGAATATTAGTGAGTATAATTCTATATATCTTTTTATTCTTCTCTCCTAAATATTCTTCAAAATTTAAGGGTCCTTAGTAGAATAATTCTCAAATCTGTGATGATTTGGACCTTCTTACAATGTATTTGATCGATAGGAGCACCGAGAAACGGCTTTGAGAAAGGCAATATTTGATGTCTTGATCTCTTTGTGAATATCCCAAGAGTTCATGGGATTTCAAGATTCCTTTTCAAGGGAATATGTACCCCTTTATATAGGCATGAGCTAGGGTTTAAGGTAAAGTATTTTCCAAGAAACTCTAACACACCTTGGAGTTTGAAGATGGATTGAACTCGTCTTGTTGTCTAGACTATTTATTAAGCACTCTTAGATCTTTGACTCAAAATCCACCCAACACTAGGGAGTCCTAACAATCTCCCACAACACCAAGTGAAACTTCCTTGTGTCATCTATCGAACCCCATAAGAAGTTCCTTTTTGAAATTTTTCTAGTTTTTCTGTGACACTAGCTCGAGCATAGAATGAAGACATGAAATAAGTGGGGATGCTCTTGATGAGCATTTCCTTTCCTTCTTTTGACTACATTTTCCTCATTCATTTCTTTTTTCAATCATCTGATAATCAGATTTCACTCTACTCGGTCTTCATAAGAAGCACCAAGTGGCAGCCCGAGATAGGTAGTGGGAAAGACTCAAATCTTACGATTCAGAACCTGAGCTAATGAAGAATGTTCTCTACCTCTCCCCCAGGTATAATTACTTTACCTCTTCGCTTTGAGCATTTGGAGTAATATCAACATTAGTGCATATTTTGGTTGAAATTTCATTATCATATTACTAAATTTATAAATGCATTGAAATTTCCCCCCCATAAATTGTGCATTTCACTATAAAGTAGCACACACCTAACATTCCATTTGTCACTTCAAGCCACTGTTACCTTATCGCTTATTTGTGTTTTTCGCTTTTAATAACAATACAAGAACCCTATAGCATGGCCATGTGGTCAATGAACCCAGTGCAAATCTTGGAGGTCAAGGTTCAAATTCTAGCCCACACAGATCGGTTGAGTTGTCTAGTATGTGTCCGGGGGAGGTGGTAGGTAACAGTGGAATAGAGGAGGTGGGCCAAGCTAGCCCGTACACCATCTCTATAAAAGAAAAAAGGTTCAATCTAAGATCATGTTTGGAGGTATGGTGCTTTTGATAAAGTGTTTTAGGATGAAACAAAAAATCTTTTTAAATATGTGTCGCAGTATTTTAGTTTGTATGACTTGGAGGAAATGATCAAAGATTCAGAGTAGTTCTTAATGTAGGGGTTAGATTATCTTCATAAAAAATGTAGGGGTTAGATTATTTAGGTCCTTGATATATATACATCACTTGACTAGGGCTATGCAAAATTGGGGTCAAACCAATAACCTGAACCGAAAATCGGGTTATTGGGCTAATGGGTTAATGGTTCGGGTGTCGTTTTATCATATTCGGATATTGGATAATCGGTTCGGGTGTCGGTGTGGCTAAGTTGAATTTCGGGCCACCCAATAACCCGATATGAAACCGTTAATATTTTAGGCCTTCTTAGAAATGTTAAATTTTAATCCCAATTTAAAATTAGGGCTCAGAGCCTGAAACCTCACTTCTTAGTTCTTACGCCTCACTTTTCACTTTTCAGTCCTCAATCGTTATAATTCTCACTTCTTAGAAGAACTCAAAAGTCGCTTCTCAATCCTCACATCACTCCTCATACCACATCGTCGACTGCTCAAGCCCGTTAGCACTTGGTGGCTGGTAAGTCTCAAATACTCACTTTCATAGTTTCATTAGTCGACTATTAGTAGTTCTTGTTTAGCCTTTATTTCTGTTCTGCCTTTATTTTTAGTTATTGTTCAAACTTCAGGCTTTTTTTAGTTCCTTCAACAATATGTAATATATGAAATTCAAACTGTTGAGTCCAATGTAAAGAAATAAAGGAAAAAAAAGGGAGTATTGTGCTGACTCAAAGGGACATGGTACGACAGGGATGCTTACTCATATGTCCAAATGCCAAAAGATGCCTTGTAATATTTATATTAAACAAGCAAAATTAACATTTCAACCAGTTATAGGGGGTAATAAGGGTGATGTAGTTGTTATTCCATGGAAATTTGATCAAGAAGAATGTAGGAAGGCTTTGTGTCGTATGGTAATTCTTGATGAACTTCCTTTCAGATTTGTTGAAAAAGAAAGTTTTAAACAATTTATGAAAGTAGCACAACCTTGTTTCTGTATTCCTTCTCGTACCACCGTGACTAGTGATTGATTTGATCTTTTTTATGAAGAGAAACATAAAATGATAACTCTTTTTAAGGAAACACAAAAAAAAGTGTGTTTAACCACTAATACTCCGACTTCCATTCAAATAATCAATTATATGGTAATTACAGCTCATTGGATTGATAAAAAAAGGATTTTGCATAAAAGAATAATAAAGTTTTGTCCAATTTCTAGTCATAGAGGTGAAGATCTAGCAAAGTCTATTGGTAAGTGTTTGCATGATTGGGGATTACATCAGATTTTTACTGTTACCGTTGATAATGCTAGCTCAAATAATGTGACAGTTACTGAGTTGTCTAAGCAATTGACTAAGTGGGGGACTAACATTATGGGTGGTAGTCACCTTCACGTGAGGTGTATGGCTCATATTGTGAACCTTATTGTTCAAGATGGCATAAAAGAAATAAATGTGTTCATTGAACGAGTTAGGCAAGCAGTGAGATACATTAGAAAATCCCCGGCTAGGTGGAAAAAGTTTCAAGAATGTTGTAAAGATGAAAATCTTGTTAAAATTTTTTTGTGCTTGGATGTTCCTACAAGGTGGAGTTCCACCTACATGATGTTGAGCAAGGCTATTGAATATGAATGTGCAATTTTAGATTATGCCGATCGGGATATTGGCTTGGTACGTCATCTTAAGTATATTGATAATGAGGATGGAAATCCTACAGGTATACT
The DNA here is from genome assembly GCA_029582245.1 of Solanum etuberosum. Classification (NCBI taxonomy): domain Eukaryota; kingdom Viridiplantae; phylum Streptophyta; class Magnoliopsida; order Solanales; family Solanaceae; genus Solanum; species Solanum etuberosum. Next base: position 49,132 of record JAJONR010001382.1, read on the forward strand.
TTTGAGTGATGGGGAGAGTGTAAAGAGAATTGAAAAGTTCCTTGAAAATGTTTTATAAGCTTACTTTGAAGATATCTGAATCACGATATGTGACATCAAATCTTCATTTTCTTGAAATTTGTTAAGTTGGTGTTTACTTGAAACAATTGATATCAATTGAAGATAAAGATTTGGTTGATATGGCAGTAACGATGAAGGAAAAATTTGATAAATATTGGGGTGATACAGACAAAATGAATAAGATGCTTTTCATACCATGCGTTTTGGATCCTCGCCACAAATTTAGCACTCTTAGATTTGCACTTCAAAAATTATTTGGGGACAAAGGGGAAAATATAGAGAGTGGTGAGCGAACATACATGAAATCTTTGTTTAATGAGTATGAAAATCCTATTTCAAATGATAAAAGTGGTCAAGTCTTTGAGGAATCTGGTTCAGGGTCTATACCTATAGGAGATTTTGGGAATTTCTTTGAGGAATTACATAGACATACATCTGGAAGTGGATGTGCAAATTCTAAGACAGAATTGGATAAATATCTTGAAGAAGATATTGAAATTGGAAAAGCACACTTTGATGTGTTGCTTTGGTGGAAAGTCAACTCACCTAGATTCCCCTTCCTTTTTGAGATGGCTCGAGATGTATTAGCTATTCCTATTTCAAGTGTGGCATTTGAATGTGCTTTTAGTACTGGAGGATGCATTCTTGATTCATTTAGGAGTTCATTAACTCCTAAATTGGTACAAGCTCTAGTGTGCCTTCAAGATTGGCTTCGAAGTGAACCACAACCTTTAGTATTGAGGAAGATTTAGATTTTCTTGAGCAACTTGAACAAGGTATGGAAAGAAACTTCCACCGATGTACAATTGTGAATAGTTTATTAAATATTTTTGTTGCTTAGGAGTTGAGCCTTGATTTTTCTCTTTAGATTTGGCCAAACTTGGAAAAAAATCTTCAATTGAGGAAATGTAGAGTTGAAGGCTTCCTTTACTAAATCTACTAAAAGAAGAGGAAGGTAGTGTCTTTGACTTAATGTGTATCTGAATGATAGGAAAAAAAAACCAATAAACCAATTAATTTGCTTGTAGGAACATCCAAGCACAAAGATTTTTTAACAAGATTTTCATCTTCACAACATTCTTGAAACTTTTTCCACCTAGCCGGGGATTGTCTAATGTATCTTACTCCTTGCATAACTCGTCCAATAGACACATTTATTTCTTTTATGTCATCTTGAACAATAAGGTTCACAATATGAGCCATACACCTCACATGAAGGTGAATACCACCCATAATGTTTTTTTTATGACAAGAAAAACCCACAGCCGCTACCCTTTGGGTGCGCACAGGGTAAAATCCCCGCTCCTATGCAATAGCTCGCAAACTACATAGGAGAGGTAACCCACACTAGGCAAGCCCGGTGCAACGAGCTCGACCCAGAAGGCAAACCCCTTGCTTTCGCTGGCAAGGGATTTCGAACTTGAGACTTCCAACATGAAAGTCCCAAGCACAAACCACTGGGCCACCCCGAAGGGTACTACCACCCATAATGTTGGTCACTCACTTAGTCAATTTCTTAGACAACTCAGTAACTGTCACATTATTTGAGTTAGCATTATCAACTGTAACAGTAAAAATATGATGTAATCCCCACTCGTGCAAACACTTACCAATAGACTTAGTTAGATCTTCACCTTTATGACTAGAAATTGGACAAAAGTTTATTATTCTTTTATGCAAAGTCTTTTTTTATCAATCCAATGAGCTGTAATAACCATATAATTGATTCTTTGAATGGAAGCCCAAATATTAGTGGTTAAACACACTCTTTGTTGTGTTTCCTTAAAAAGAGTTATCATTTTATGTTTCTCTTCATCAAAAAGATCAAAGCAATCACGAGTCACAGTGGTAAGGGAAGGAATGCAGAAACAAGGTTGTGCTACTTTCATATATTGTTTAAAACCTTCTTTTCCAACAAATCTGAAAGGAAGTTCATCAAGAATTACCATACGACACAAAGCCTTCCTACACTCTTCTTGATCAAATTTCCATGGAACAACAACTATATCACCCTTGTTACCCCTATAACTGGTTGAAATGCTAATTTTGCTTGTTTAATATCTATATTACAAGGCATCTTTTGGCATTTGGACATACGAGTAAGCATCCATGTCGTACCATGTCCCTTTGAGTCAGCACAATACTCTTTCTTACAATAGTTGCAAACACCCTTACTAGTTCCATCAAAATCAATTTTACGAGTAAAATGATCCCAAGCACGAGACCTTTTTTTCCTTTCTTTCTTTACATTGGACTCAACAGTTTGAGTTTCATATATTACATTTGAATTCGAAGCTCCACTTTCACCAACAACCTTATCAATTAAGATATTTTCAGCCATGATACTTCACCAAAGACTTAAGACTGCGAAAAGATATAAAATAATCATTGATTGAACTGGTTCATATTAAAGGTGGATGAACTGCTGATTGTTGAAGGAACTAAAAAAAACCTGAAGTTTGAACAATAACTAAAAACAAAGGCAAAACAGAAATAAAGGCTAAACAAGAACTACTAATAGTCGGCTAATGAAACTATGAAAGTGAGTATTTGAGACTTACCAGCCACCAGGTGCTACCGTGCTAGCAGGCTTGAGCAGACGACGATGTGGTCTGAGGAGTGATGAGAGGACTGAGGATTGAGAAGCTACTTTTGAGTTCTTCTAAGAAGTGAGAATTATAATGATTGAGGACTGAGAAGTGAAAAGTGAGGCGTAAGAAATAATAAGTGAGGTTTCAGGCTCTGAGCCCTAATTTTAAACTGGGCTTAAAATTTAACATTTCTAAAAAGACCTAAAATATTAACGGTTTCATATCGGGTAATCGGGTGGCCCGAAATTCACCTTAGCCAAACCGACACCCGAACTGATTATCCAATATCATGATATGATAAATCGACACCCGAACCATTAACCCAATATCCTGACCCGTTAGCCCAATAACCCAATTTTTGGTTCGGGTTATTTGTTTGACCTGAATTTTGCACACCCTATACATTAGGGACTGTTTTTGTCAAGTAATATATATTACGAACTAAAATAATAAACCTCTATACATTAAGGACCGTCTTGATCATTTTCCCTATGCTTTGCAGTATTTTAAATTTGTGGAGGTTTTGACAAAAGTCCAAATTGAACACAGACCATTTACCTAACGTTTGATGCTTCCTCAACTTCCCTCCACTTCCTTCCCGACTCAATCTCCACTTCAGCCACCGAAGGTTCCAACCTTGGTGGTTTGAGAAGAGAATGAGTTTCCTAAATGGGATGAACGTTCTGTGGAGTAATCAGGCACAACCAGGAAGAAGGGATGCCATGACGCTCTTCAACAAACTCGAGGGTGAAAATTATCCTTGAGACGATCCATTGTATTTCATGTATGTTGAATACAAGACACCATAAGGTTCTCTTATTACAAATAACAATAACAATAACAAGAACAAAAATAATAATAATAATAATAATAATAATAATAATCTTAATAATAATAATAACCAGGCACAACAAGGTATTGCATTAGCTGACTTATAGGAGAGAAATTAGGTATAGAGTACAAAACTTTGAAAAATTAAGAGAGAAAAAAAGCGGCCTGGGTCCATTTGTAGCTCCATTATTTTTCTTTTTTTCTCTTTGCTTGGAGAAATCCAAATCATGTCCCAAACTGAACCCGAACCGAACTAATTACAGTTTGGTTTTCCCTTTTAGCAAACTGATCGCATTTCACTTTTACCAAACTGATTGAATCTACACCCCAAATGATCTGAGACAAGTTATAGATTTTTTTGTGAAAATGAAATGCGGATATCACTCAGAGCCTCAAACTTTTTTTTTGATGACAAGGGAAACCCACAGCCGCTATCCTTTGGGTGCGATCCCAGAGCCTCAATCTGGGCAGCTTCAAAGTAGCTATGATGATTCCTCCCATGTACAAAGCTAGTGACTTTCCCCATGTATATAACAATTCTTCAATTGTGTTTTGCATCACCATTTGAAAAGCTTAAATGCCCAACATTGACTAGGGATAAATGTAACAACCCAATCCTTCATTTTAGGTTTTAGCGTCCCACGTGATTTTTGGGACCTGAGGGGCTTGGGGGTGCCTCTGTGCATTTGGAACGTGTAATGATGCTGACTTTTGATGGTGCAGCTGTCATACATGATTGCGGTAAAGGGATGGAAGCTGATACTTCCCTATCGCAATTAAGAAGGGGACCATCTTGGTTTCCTCTGCGCAATCACGGAGGTGAACGTGATTTCGTAGCTTGACCACCTGGTTAACTACTGCAGATGAAGGGATTTCAATCATTATTTCACCATGCTCTTCTCCTTATGATTCATTGAAGCTTGAGTGTGACTTTTGACTTGATTTTCTTGTTTGATTTATCTTTTCTTTATCTTTTTATTTAAGCTTTTTCATTCTTTTGTTTCTTTTTGTTCATTCACACCACTCTCAACATCTTTATTCATTTTTCTTTATTTTCTCTACACACGACTCTTTTCACACCCTTTCTTTCTTATTTTCCTTCATAATAGCCACCCTCAACTTAGATAATTAGCATGAGTTGAGCTGCACAATGTCCTTGGAAGGACCAGGGCCAAAATCAAGGTACAACTTTGTGGTAGCCACCCTCAACTTAGGCTTTTATCTTGAGTTGAGGTAGATAATGTCCAAGGAGGGACCAGGGCCAAAACAGAGTTTCAAAATATTTTTAGGGAAGGTGAATTGGGTGTATTGGAAGAATGGTATTCTTTAGGCTCAAACATTTGGATCGAAGGGAGCAATTTATTCTTTTGGTTGTTTTTAGACTTAAGTCCCAATTTCCAGTTTAAATCATCTTAGCAAGACCAACGAGGCAAGTTCTAGATTGGCACGTACTCTATGAATATACAAACAATCTCACACACACATGTGACACCTTGTTTGACTATCGAATCATCAATGTATCTAGTTCATGTTATAGCTTAAGCCATGTTGTCTAATCGATTCCTATCATGTCATACAAAGATCCTACACATTCAACTTATCAAGTACACAGGTACAACACCTATAAAAAATTTGAGGGGCATCACTTTTCATGCTCTTTTGTCATCATGCTTTCATTCTAGTCTACTTCTACACTTATACTATCCTAGACATGCCGGTTCAACAGAAATTAAACAGTTTCTTGGGGAAAAAGAACACAGGCAAGAAAATCCCAAGGAAGGATTGTGAGTTGGGTTATTCAGACTTCACCCTAACACTCACAATCCATTCACCCTACTCCCATAAAAATATAGTGCAATGCCCCCAATGCACAAAACAAATAAAACATAGGGTGAGACGAACCTGTGGCGCATAAGGGCCGAAGACCAATCAATAAGCGGGTGGGTCCGATATCCCCAAACCCGCTGGGTCAACATGAGCGACGCCCTCAATGACGCCCTCAACTATAACGGGGGGAACACCATCAGTAGTGCCCCTCGAAGCTGATTCACCAACAACCAACTCCCTCTCTCTAAGTTGTCACATCTCCTCATCAAGTAGCGACTGTCTCTTCACCGCCTTAAAAACTGCTGCTTCTCCTTCTTCTTAGCTCTCCGCTCCTCCTCCGTATCCGTAGTACGATCTGAAGCCCGTGTGTGCTTTCCGACCCTCACCAAATAGTGCATTAAGCACCACATCTCCAGCATCCTCCTTTGGGGAAGACTCCGGGACATCAGCATCACCAGCGACCAAGGCATCAATATCGGCCCGAAGATAGGCCAACTCCGCTTGGAACGCAGCTAGATCCACAGTAGGCGCAGGTTAAGGCCTTTCTAACATCCAGAGCTCAAAAGCATCAATCCTCCAGTGCACTGCCTGTATCTTCACCTCAACACCCTTCTCAGCCCATGCCTCCGATTCCTCTACGGACTTTCTCATCCATGGCCTAATATACTGCAAGAGAGTCACCATTTGAGTCTCCAATTTCTAGACTCTGGCTAGTGGCAGCATGGCAAACTCTGTAGGAGTAGGAGCACGTGGTGTGCTCGCAGCCAGGCCGGATAAAGTGGAAGGTGGAGCAGTCACATCAGGCTCCTCAGTAGGGGAAGGAATGGTGCCCTCATCTGTCTTATCAAGAGCAAGTGTCTCGCCCATAGGCGGTAAATCAAACGGGATACCCCTCCGTGGAACTGCAGGGGTTGCATCATCCTTATCAAACCAACATCGGCCGTCTTGGTACCTCTATCAACCTATCACATCCCCAAACAGGACCAGTAGCCTCTCTACATACGTGAAAGATTAGACAAGGGAATGGTAAAGTGGTCTTCTCCGGGAAAGCCCTCTCTTGAATCTCAGTTATCAGAATCTGGGAGAGATCTATCTCGTACCCCACCATCAACGAAGCTTGCATCACAGCTCGGTCCCAAGTCACTATATTATCAGCCAATGTGGGGGACAATCTGGACCTGCCCGGATGATAGACCACAGAACTTGGCTGCAAAGTTGAGAGTAGCCTTTTTATAGGCTGGGTCATGTCACGGACCTACTCAACATTTACCCCTCCTTAGCAATGTGCCCAGCCATCCAGCGTAGCAAAGTCTCTCTTCGATCAGTATCTCATATGGCAACTCTATTCTACACCACCCCCATCCGGTAGTCATACTCAGTTGTGTTAATCGGCTGAGCATGAGAAGGATCGTAAATAAAACGGCGTATAGTGGCCTCAGATAGATCGACGGGGATGCCCCGCACCAAAGTAGTCAAAAGTGGGGGCTGGGTCAGTGCCTTACCCTGTGGTTGTCAAGCATTCTCTCTCTTGAGGACAATTGTGGATGGACATTGAGGACAGTGAGAGTAGAGTTCAATTTGAGACAGTGATGTGGACTTTTGAGAGTCTGGTGGATACGCGGATATGAGGTTGGATACACAAATTTGAGAACTATCGCGAGTTTGATGCTGACGTCGTGATATAGGGGCCGTTGAGTCCATGAAATCATTGATATGATCAAATTGTGTGTGGGTGGATTTGGATCCATTGCTCCTGAGTCACCGTGACTTGGTACCTCTTATGTGGTGTGCATGTTGGTTCTGGTTTGCTGAGATTGTGGTTGTCCCATGTAGGCAGATGCATGCTAGTTTATGGAAGTGTTTTTGTGATTTGAGGCACCTAGTGGGGTGTCGTACTCAATAAAGTTTGGGCCTTCAATGTATTTCATGATTGATAACTGCTATGTGATTATTATTTTTGAGTTTTTAAGGCCTATCTTTTGTGCTTCATCTGTTAAATTGAACCTGTTGAGTTATTATACTGTCTGGAGTATATTTCTAGATGCTTTCTTATTTTATTGCACAGGCTCGTGGTAAGACATCTGTTTTTGTCCAATGCTTGTCTATTCACTACTCTCTTGGGGACAGTCAATGATACTTACTGAGTACTCCCTGTTCTCACCCCTTTCTTTTCCCGCATACAGTGCAGATTTGAATTCGTGTACCAATGTTCCCCGAGCGTGATTCTTGTGGTGGGTTATCAGATAATTCATGGTAGCTTAGGGTATCATTTTTGTTTTATTCACTTTCGTATAGATTTTTTACTTATTTCAGACAATGTCATATTATTTTCTCTTAGATGCTCATGACTACTATCACCTGTTTCTGGAACATATTTGGATTGCTTTCGCGTTGTTTTTATCCATCAGACTTGGATATTTTATCATTTCATGATTTGGACTAAGTTTCTAATCATTGGGAATATGTTGAGTTGATTACCGAATCGTTGGTTTGCCTAACTTAGGAGTGTTGGATGCCAATACAGCTAGGTGTGAATCTTAGCCGTGACAATAAAGATGTATGGCGGAATTAGATTGAGTTCTTTTGAAGTAGGGAAGTTCAAAACTAAAAATGAACTTTTTTCTAAAAACATAACTTATTAGTAAAAGAAAGAATATAAGTTTTCCATTTCATACAAAACCCATAAGACAACAAAAGATGGTTATCACTATAGCTAGTTTAGCATGGACCATTAATAAGCGATAACTACTCCAACTTTAGACTTGTTTTTAAATTACAAATGCATGAGCCCAGCGCTTCGCAAGGCATTAATGTATAAATATTACTCAAACACACACATCATTTTGCACAAGCCTTTTGCATTATGCATAAACATATATCACTAGAATTCGCAAGAATGAAGATACACATATTAATAGCCTTCTGAGAATTTATGAAAACCAGAAAAACCTCTAACCTGTCTTTGTCTTCGACGCTGCAATATACTGATACCCCAAGCCATGATGAAGCAAGGTAAAAGAAAACTAGCAGCACAGAGCAAAAAAAGCTGTGTCAAGGATCAACAAGATCATTAATGTCACACACTATTTACTTCTATGGATGTGTCATATAGTCACCATAGAGAAGAGAGTTTCATTTTATCATCCACTTACAGAGAAAAAAGTGGAAACATCCTCGTCATCACCTTCGCCATTTTCAAAAGCATGCCTCAGTAAAATGAGGGCCATTAACTGTAGGATAAAACACATCATTCAATAAGGTTACCAAGATCATGACACAAGCTTCAAATAGGGTAAAGGTGGCTTTAGAACGAAGGAACAACCTAAAACAAAAGACTTAAGCATGTTTTTACTACCCCATCCACAATTTTCTGACACATTAAAAGATACTTACCTAGTTTTCCTAATTTTGACATCCCTAAATGAGCAGGACTACATTCCCTACACAAACTGAAGACCTTAAACACATTTAGGCAGAACGTGAATGTCATCTCTGAATATTTTTAAAACCAGAGGGAAAAAAGGGTAGTAAGTAGGAAAAAAGACGGAGCACAGAAGGAGAAAAGAGAAAAAAACATGCATTACAGCACAGGATCTTCACCCTCCGCCTTCCTACTGCACATTTCCACTTTAAAGAAAATGAACATGAATATACACACAGCCACTGGTGGACACATTTTTTAATCTTCTTTATTAGTTAAGGGCGAATAAGCCAGTTTAAGTTTCTTCATTTTTTTTTTTGGATACTCCAGTGAAGAAAATCTTCCTTGTCTTCTTCTCTAAAATCAGGGACAGAATACAAGAACACAATTTCCATGAAATTTGATCACTGTATTCCTCCAACTACACTCAGTTCTCATCTTACATACCATTATGTCACTTCTTAGCAGGAAATTTCAAATTTTCAAAAAATTAAGAAGGTATTCTCCTCCCCAAAGGACAAATTCGTAATCTTCTTGATATCAGCCATATGAATGGTTTCTAATGCATATTCCCACATTCCCACTACCCTATATTAGCAAGTAACAACAGAACAAGTTTTAATTACATCAGATAGTTACAATAGCTCACAAATAAAGCAGTGGAACGACAAAATACAGCTCTACTAGCACTTGCATCAACATATTCGTCATGGTTAGCATCTTGAAGATGGCGTTCTGTGACAGCCATCAAAAGAAGTCGAGGGTCATTTAAATCGAGCTGAGTGCCAGCCACTGTCCAGCCACCACTGAAATAAAAATTCACATGGATGAAGCCATTAGTCACATAGAACACAAGATTTTCAGCTAATCGGATCAAAAGGGTATGCTAACATGTTTGGAATACTCTAGGTCTAGGACCACAAGAGTACTGCAAGTGGAGAAGCATCAATAACCAATAACACCATAGAAGAAAGAAGGAAAAATATACCCACTATGGTCCACTAAATCAGTGGAAGAAGCAAAGGCTTAAAGGTAGTGTAACAACAAAAACTGGTTTTAAAAAAAGTATTCTCCATATTTAACCAAACTATGCACTAAAAGTGTATTTTGAAGAAAACAGAAAGATAAAAAAGCTCAACATGTCATAAAACCCTTACAACAACAACAACATACCCAGTGAAATCCCACAAGTGAGGTCGGAGAGGGTAGAATGTACACAGACCTTCGTGGAGGTAGAGAGGCTGTTTCCGAAAGATCCACGGCTCAAGTGCAACAAATTCAGGTACACATAAGGAGGCAGTGAAGAGAATACGGTGAGTAACAAGGTAACAGTGCAAAGCCTACTAGAAAGGAGCGGAAAACAACAATAAAATAATGTGATAATCGAAACACAGTAAACAACATACTAGAATAGATTATTGAAAACAACAATAAACTTCTTAAAAAGCTGCCCTCCTTGGTTAACAAAAATAAAACTAGTTCATGTTAGTGAAGATCTTTCTTTCCCTATAAAAAGGTCTGAATATGTCTGAGTCCCACTTTCATTTTCAATACAATGAAAAATCAATGCAATAATAAAAATGAAGGGAAATTCGTTTACATAGAAAATATTGCCGATCAGCTTAATAAGCTGATGGAAATTCAAAAACGATAAAACACCTTGAGCAAATCTGGAGTCACTTGTTCTTGCACTGCCGAACAACTGCAAATCTGTGGAACATGTTCTTTTGTATACTAGGCATAAATTGGGTGATGCCCAGAACCTCCTTTGATTTGCTGAAAAATTGGGAAGGAGTGGGGAGAAGAGGGTCACAAGAAGACTGGTGGAGGAGCATTCCAGCACGCATTTGGTGGAGACATTATGGAGAGAAAGAAATGAAAGAGGTCATGATGGAATAGCTAGCAGTTTCCAGAATATCAAGATGAGGAGCCTTAGAGTTTTGTATTTTTGGTGTAAACAGGATATAGTGGGGGAGATAGATAGTTTAGTCGATTTCATAGGACAATTATAAAGTCTCATGTCTAGTTTTTGGTCTTGATGTTACCCCTGGGTTTGTAAATCCCACCCCATCAGTTTTTACCTGATGGGTCTTTTGGTGTGAATATACAGTTACCATTTTCAAAAAAAATAATAATTAAAAAATGAATAACATGGATCGACTTTAGTTAGTGAAGAGTTTCTGTTCACCACTTAAGTATGATAACAAATGTTATACAATCAACCGGAAGCTTAGAATATCATATTATCGAATAAAGGGAAAGGTCTAAATACAAAAAGCTGAAAGCTTATATTGCCAAGGTTTTATACACACCTACATCTGTATCTCAGAGTACAACAACTACTATGCCTCATTCCCAAAAAAAAATTGGGTAGGCTATATGAATCCTTACTACCTTGTTTATCAATTTAAACTCATCTCAGGCCAACATTATACAAAATAAAATAAAAAAGGTACTAGAAGTTCTCTGTATTTTTTTAGTGGCATGTACGTTTCTAATAGAGCTTAAAAAACTCCTAAATACCTATATTGAAATGTAAATACCAAAAATTTCACACACTGAAACACTCTTTTAAGGATTAAAAAGGAACGAAGTTCTCTGTATTTACTAGTGGCATGTACGTCTCTAATAGAGCTTTAAAAACTCTTAAATACCTATATTGAAATGTAAATACCAAAAATCTCACACACATAAACACTCAACAAGGATTAAAAAGGAACGATTGGAACAATGATTCAAAATTTTGACATACCAAGTCAGGAAATAACTATGACCTGATAGTACCTGATGTCAATGACAGTTTCTTCAGAGGGAGGAGGCGGTGGTGGAGCAGTATATCCAGGTTGGTAGGGCTGCAGGTTAGAGAGAATTATCTAAGTGAACATGTCACTTGGCACAAATTACTAAGTGTGACAGTATAAGAAACTCTTTTAGGGAGTGGCCCCTGACATCCATATTTGTAATTGAAGTACCCAAATTTCTGAATGGTTAAAAAATAGAAAATTCATGTGCTGCATAGGCTGGGAAGCCTCCCAAACCGGCAATGAAAGTGCATTGGATAAGGGACACATGCACATATCAAATAATTTTGAAGCCTATCATTCTATCTAACAATCCTTCAACTCACTCACTCACGCTATGTCCAAAATTCTTTTGGGATGGGAGAAATCCTCTTACTCAAAATTCAAAATGCCATCAGGTGATTAAAAAGGATACGACAGATTACCTGATGACAGATCTCGCAAATTATATCTCCCTTCTCATTGCACCATCTCTGAACACATTTCCTATGAGCATACTGGATATGTGGAAAATTGCAGACAGTAGACAAGAGAAAGAAAAGAAACAGTCAGCCGTTCTGTGAAAGCCCAGAAGTACACAAATGGCAGATAAACATGTTCATCTATAATTCTTAGAACTTTGAAATTTAAGGCTGATTCAAGGGAAGTAAACCCAATTAATCAATGAATACACCTTGACCCCACATTATATGAGAATCCTCCATATTATTAATTATAAATTAATGAATTAGTATACAAAATCATTTTGCAACTTGACAAAGCAAAGCATTCTTCGGCTTTAGTAGGTCATTTGAGTAAATAACCCTTCTATCTTATGCTTAGCACACAAACACCCAACTATATCTAAAAAGGACCGTTAATCTCCCATGGGACTTCAAAACAGTTGACAATCAGGAACATGAACATGGCAACCTGCACAAAAGCAATGGCATTGAATGTGTTTTGATGTAGAAATGTTAGTAAGAGGGTGTTTGGATTGACTTATTTTAGGTAGCTTTTATGCTTTTTTTTTTTTTTAGAGGTGTTTGGGAAACACAAAAAATACTTGCAAGCAATTATTTTATGCTAAGAAAGTACAAAAAGAAGCTAAAACCCAAAAATTGGGTACAACCAACTTATGGCTTTCAGCTTTTAGCTTATAAGCTACTTAAAAAAAGCCAATCCAAACACCCCCTAAATATGTTCTTCGCACTGCGAGACCTATACAGAAGCCGCTTGCTAATTCCTGAACAAGTGGTCACTTTATTTCAGAATAACTAACAGGTCTTAAGAGTGAGGTAACAAAGTATCAATTGCAACAATTACCAAACCTAACTAATATTTGCTTGATGTTATTGAATCAAACCAAAGAACAAGAATGACTGCAAACAAAAGAAATTAAAAAGAAAAAGAAAAGCAACTAGCTCAAGGATAACAATGTTCTTCAATTCAATAACCAAGTAAAAGAACTTAAGTGGACAACAACGAAAAGGAGCTTAGTGCCCATAGCAGGAATACAAAAGTAGAGTGGGGATATTCATGCCTATTACCAAAAGGGAGCAACATAAAGTGGTCGAGGAAGTATTTACTATAGCAATCATGCTAAAAGTATAAATGAAAGGAGTGGAACAAAGTGTCGCTTCGGGGTACAAAATATGTAAGCAGATTACCCTTACCACAAAAAAAAAAATACAACTAGAGATACTAATGAAAAATAAGGAACCTACTTCCCATCCTAGGGGTTAGCAGGTAAGAAAGAGAAGACTTAGCTGGGGGGAAGCACATATTATAAGCTTCTGTTAATGTCAATACCTGACAATCTCAAGTTCTTTAAGAAAATACTATTGAGATAGTAGAAAAATTAACTAGACAAAAGTAGGATCAACATGATTGACATTTACATGCACAAGCACCACTGATATCAATATTCAGAAGCTAATTCAACAACAAGAGCAAAAAGTACTCAACTTTACAATGATACCTTCAAGCTACCACTACAACTACAAGGAATCTCCAAATTTTTTGTGCTATCTTCTTCTTGGCAAATTCGGCATTCCACAGTTTGAACTAATGGCTCTTTTTCAAATCCAGCTTCTTGTTCTTCTTCTTCCTCACCAGAGATTGACGGAACAACTCTGTGAGAGTAAGAACTTCCCCCTGAGGATCCTTCATCCTCAGCACCTTGCATCAAATGTGAAGATTCAGGTGTGATGAGACCATCACCACATAGAACCGAGTGTCCTCCCATTAGAAGTCACTGATATATCCTAAAATCACCAAACACCATATCACACACATAACAAAAGGAAAAATAGAATGAAAAACATAGAGAAACGCACCAGTCACAACATATTACGACAAACGTCAAATTCAAGGCTAGTAGGCCTATTGAAAAGATAATATATTTGGGAGAATTTAGGATTGGGTAATCTGTTTTACCTTTGTATGGCATTGCATGCTGCTGCCGTCCCCTTTGTCTGGAAACATTTAGACATGTGACGATTACATTAAAGACCTCTCGGGCACTTTTTATTTTTATTAATGACACTATAATGCCACAATTGTAGGCAAAAATGTTCTAGTTTGATTTCCCGAAACAGAAATGTCATATCTAAACAAGAACAAAAGAATAAATGATAATCAAGAGTTCCAGGTTTTACTAATAGGGTCACCTAACTCTTGAAAATTAATTTTTAGGATAGGTCACATAACCAACTAATGTCCAAGAGTTAGCGGCTAGTTGTAAACTTTATACCACAAAGACTTTATGATTTCCTACCTTCTCCATATTTATCTTTCTATATATTTTAGTCAATGTTAACAACAGAAAAAGAAGAAAATGTGAGGTACCATCAATCTCCATAGTCCGATGAAACAGAAGCAATAATTCAGAAATCCCAACAAATTGATCACCCAAAAAGATAATCTTGAACGAAGAACAAAAACAAAAAATGAGAGTACAAAATGATGTCGAGCGGTGAGGTAACTGAATATGGTGTTGTTAATGGGTTTTGCTTTCTGAAGCCTAGTCGAGAAGCGATTCAATTTGTACAACCGTTCCGCAAACAAGACTGAAGAGAAGTTGTAACAACTATTTTGCGCAGTTAAATTGGATTACAAAGAACTATGAACAAGATTCCCTGATTAAGTTAATTGAGGTCTATAGATAACTCCTACCGCTTCACCGACCACCAAATGCTTCTCTAGTATAGTAAAGTATAACTAGTATAATAACTAGAGTAGTGAGATGGTGACGTGAGATTAATTTAAAACTTTGGCCTGTATATTATAAAAATTTGGAAAAGGGCCAAAAATATCGTAGGACTATTCGAAAATATTTAAATATATCCATCATTCGAAAAATTTTAATATGCATGAGGTACAAGTGTACAACCAACATGAGAATATCCTTAAATTTTGACGAGTGTCTAGTGCATCCCTTTTTGTCAGCATACTCTCTCCCCTTCATTTCCTCAGATTCTCATCCGTTCCATTTTTGCAATTTATTACTACTATTTATTACTTGTATTTTTCAAAAAACTCTCTTTTGACTCCTTTATGCATTTACTAATTCATTTGATTAGCTCTTTCTTCTAATCACTGTGCCTTTTAACTAAATCAATAAAGAAAAATAATCTTCGTACCCCTCAATTAAATCAACGTTAATCCTACTACCTTTGAAAAAAAGAAACTTTAAAAAAAATTTATTTTACATCTCAAAAATTTGAATCAGACCCAAAGAGGACCTCAAACAGATAGATTTCAAACAAAAACTTCACATAAAATTTAAAATTACAATAAAAGGTGTTCACTGAATATCAAAAAGTCAAACTAAATAGATTCTAATCAATTTTTTTTTACTTGATTTGAATTTAATTATAAAAACTGACATAATTAATTTTTATTTTAAGTAAAGATAAATTCAAAAAACACATCAAATTGTCTATATGTATATCTATTTTAAAATTTTTAATTTCACACACACATCTATGTATATGTACATATTAACCTTTTGCGAGTTTTGTTTGTAATCTAAGTGTTACCCTTTTTTTTCTCTTTTTTTTTTGGTCAAAAGCCAAAGGGCTCAAAATTTATTGCTCAGAATAATAAATACAAACAAAAAAGCTGATGGGTTAAGACCCAAAGCCCACCTCCTCTTCAGCCTAATCTAGTAAAAGAAAAGCTAAAAATTAGCAAAATACTACATAAGAAAAAGATGGAAAAAAACAGGGGAAAACTACGATAAGACTCAAAAAAGGAAAGACCAAGAAATAGAAATCTTCCCAATCTACCAAGAGCTCTGCAAGAGTTGCAGATCGATGCTAAGCATGCCGAAGTTGAAATCGTGGAGGTAACACTTTCTGAAATTATCTTAGTCACTGATTTAAAGCTTCAAAAGGTAGCTAGATCTAACTTGAATCATATTTTTAAATGCAAGATTGAGCTGATTTCTTGGTTCGATTCCAATTTTAGCGGTCTCTAAGCTCTCACCAGACGCTGCAGAATCAATATCCAAGATGAAGTTGAACTTAATCAGATCTTCTATGCAACAAATAAATGACTCAAAGGTATCTCTTGCTTTTTCTTCTCTTAGCTGAAGCAACAAAAATTAGTTGGTTCTAATTAACTTTAGTTCAAACAAGAAATTTGCAATGGAATGAGACTAATACAAGCCTAATACCACCATTTGTAAATCTGTTATTTGAAACTTCAGTCAAATAAATCCAACCAAACAGATGACTACATGTAGTTTGATGTGCTACTGTATAAACCCTTTGCTTTTGATTATTATGTGATGAATATGCCTGCCCCTTTGACATTCTGAAATTCATAACATCAATCCGGCTCTTTATTTCTGAATGTACTACATCGTATTTGTGGTATTTGTTGCTTGTCGATGTTCAGTAACTTTCTAGCTTGCGATGGTAACTCTCGAAAACAGGTGTATTTTATAGCTTCTGTACCTGCAAAAGAAAAAACTTCATTAGCTAAAAAATCAGCTAGTGCATTCTCTTCCCTAAAGATGTGGGCAAAATGCACTAGCCCTTAACTCTTTTAAAACTTAATTTTGTTCATCTCCATTTTAATCTTCCATGGAGTCTCCCATCTATCTTCAATCATATTGACCATATATAATGAGTCTGACTCTATTAAAACTGGAAACCTCTGATGTTCAATACAATATCTAACACCTTCCTCAATAGCTGTAGCTTTTGCACAAATGTTGTTAGTTATCCCTAATCTTTTTGCTTCAGCATATATCAACTTTCCATTAGCGTCTCTCACACAAAAAGCTGCAGAGCTCTCTCCTGGGTTACCTCTACTAGCCCCATCTGTGTTACATTTGAACCAACCATCATCAGGTTATATCCACCTCACTAACTGTGACCTAATTAAAGGTCTATATTGCTCAAGGTGATGAATCAGTTGAGGCCACTCATTTGGAATTTCTTTCATCCAGGGGCATTTCATTTTCACATAATTCACCAAATTATTGTTGATCTCTTGTATAACCCTCTCTCTAGTCATATAACCTCCATGATGAATAACATTTCATCTTTTCCATAGTTGTCAGCAAACAAAAGCAGGGACTGTTTGATAAATAGGATACAACTTGGCACAACTCTTTAAGTCCCACCACTTTTTCATGTCCTGTTGTACCTGAATAAAAGGACCATATAGTCCAACTGCACTAGCATAGTAATTCCATATTGAGGCTGCAAAATCACCAGTTATAAATAAATGAACAACAGTTTCCTCTTGAGCATTTTCACAACATCTACACCTAGAAACTAAATTGATCTTAATTCTTTTAAGCACCTCATCCACTGGAATCTTATATTTCCATACTCTCCACAGAAAGAATGAGATTTTATATGGAACTCCTTTAACCCAAACACAATTATAATCCTCCATTTCCCGTCCTCTTTGTCTGATTTCCTCCCAAGCACTTCTAACAGTAAATTTACCCGAACTAGTTTTCATCCACCAAGAGTTGTCAGGAAGATCTGATTTAGCAGCATAGTTCAAACTTCTAATAACATGCTCTATTGTTGCTTCTGGTAGATATTCCTGAAGCATGTCTCTATCCCATCCATTAGGAGTCATGAAAACACTCAAGTCTTCTGGCTTTTGCAACTTCTGGATTAGTCACTTTAATAGCCCCCAATCCAGTCCAGTTATCCTCCCAAGTGTCTGCATTACCTCTCCTTTGTTCCCACCAAATGAATCCATCCAATTGATCTCTCGCCTCTATCATTTTCTTCCAAATCTGAGAGCCATTTTTCCATATTACTTCTGTAGACTTTAGCTTTTTGCAGTATTTATTCCACATGAAATTCAACCATAGAGAAGCTGTGGTTCTAAATCTCCACCATAATTTAGAAAAAAGATCTTTAGAGATGTCATATAGCGACCTAAAGCCCAAACCCCCTTCCTTTTTTGGCAGACACAACTTTGACGAGGAAACCCAATGTCTATTTCTTCCTTCCTCCTTAGTACTCCAAAAAAATCTAGCAAATATTTTGTGTATCTCATTGATAGTGTACTTAGTTGGGATCACTGCAGACAACAAGTATATAGGAATACTTTGAATGACACTTTCAATAAGAACTGCTTTACCTCCATAAGAAAGTTGCTTGCCTCTCCAGTTTTGTAACTTATCTTTCACCTTTTTTATTAATTCATTGTAGTACTCCTTCCTCTTCCTATTATGAAATATTGGACAACCCAAATACTTGAATGGAAACTTGCCTCTAGAGAAACCCGTCACATGTTCTACTTGATCCACCAGACTTGCCCCTACTTTATAAAACATATAGAAATTACTTTTCTCTTTGTTAATAAGTTGCCCCAACACTTCTTCATATTCTATCAAAACCTTCATTATCTGCTTTAGAGACTCTTCCTCTGCTGAAGTGAAAATAATTGTATCATCTGCATAAGCCAGATGATTAATCTTTTGACTCCATTTCGGCAATTCAAATCCTACAAAGAATTGATTTTCAAACAAATAATTTAAAGCTCTTGAAAGTACTTCTGCAGACAAAATAAATAAAGCAGGTGACAAGGGGTCTCCTTGTTTCACCCCTCTAGTAGAATGAAAAAATCCCTTTGGTTGACCATTAAACAGAATGGAATACCAATTATTAGCAATCAACCTCCATATCATGTCTGTAAAATGTTGTGGGAAGCCCATCTTGACAAGCACTTTAATAAGGTACTGCCAAGATACCCTATCATATGCCTTAGTCATGTCAAGCTTAATAATCACATTAGCAGGCTTTCCTCTCTTTCTGATATCCGTGACTATCTCTTGAGTAAGTAACACATTCTCAATGATACTTCTACCTTGCACAAAACCAGACTGATTAGACAATATCAATTTAGGAAGTACCTTCTCCACCCTCCCATGAATGACTCTAGAAAAAACCTTGTTAACAAAATTACTCAAACTTATAGGTCTTAGGTCCGAATAAGTTTGGACAAGGTCTTTTTTAGGCAAAAGAACCAGATGTGAATGTGTAATTGATTTGGGAAGAGTCTGAGCTTGAAAGAAACAACAAACCAATCTGAATATGTCAACCCCCACTATATCCTGATAAAACAAACCTGAAAATCCATCAGGACCACTAGCGCTATCACCATTAAGTTTAAACACAACTTCTTTTACTTTCTCCATGGTGGGCATCTTACTCAATAAGTCATTATCCTCTTGTGTAGCCAAACAAGGTACATGCTGAAGAATATCTTGACTGGTGCTTTCTTTTTCCTGAGAAAATTGATTTTTGTACCATTCAATTTCTTCAGTTACCATTTGTTCTTCATCTTCTATCCAGTTATCATTTCTGTCTTTGATTCTTTTGAACTTTAATCTATTTTGTCTCCCTTTCACTAGATTATGAAAGTATCTAGTGTTTCTATCTCCTTTCACAAACCAATCAATGTCTTCTTTCTGTCTCCAGTACTCTTCTTCAAAGTGTAAGTATCTTTTTAATTATGTTCGACTTTATTGAAGAATGCTTTTGTTGTTATGACTTGGATTTTCCTCAAATAAAGCCTCTTTTAATCTCACAATCTCTTCCCTAATGATAAGTTGTTTAAAAATATCACCATATACTTCCCTGTTCCACTTTGTTAAGACACTCTTCATTCTCTTTAGCTTGTTCTTAAAGGTAATGAAAGGGTTTGGTCCCTCTTCTGCAAACCAGTTTTGTCTAACAACTTCCAAAAAATCAGCATGTTCAATCCAAAAATTTAAGAACCTAAATGGTTTGATAAAATTTTGGGCCTGAGTATCAAACGAGCATAGCATAGGGGCATGGTCAGATCCAGTTCTAGCTAGATGTTCCACTTCCATGTACCCATGATGTGAATTCAAATTTTTTTCTTTACTTTCTAGTTTGACTCGTAATTTTCATTTTGATGGCTAAAAATCGATTTCATGTTCAAAATGATTTGTTTTGAGTGCGTTAATTATTCATCACCATTTAATTAAGCTATCGTCAAAAATATCTTAGTATATTATAACTAATTTTAAAAAAAAAATATATACAAAGATAAGATCACCAATGAATAAGTGAGAGCACAACTATAAGTATTCTTCTAAAACCACTTATCACTCAATTTTTATTTTTAAAAATTTCTTTTAAACTTATGTACTGATGTTGCACTTATGTTAAAAAAAATTAAATTATAAATCTAAAAAATCAATTAAAAAAACTTAAACAAGGAAAGAAGACTGATACTTTTACAAAGTTCAATCTTTTTATCATATTAGCGAGAACATGAAAAATAGGGATAAAATTTGGATTATTATTAATTTATTTATCCCTCTTCAATTTCTAAAAAATAAAAATCTTACGGTATTAAAAAAAGAAGGGGAGCTAAAATACTATGAGGAGAAGGGGTTTTGGGAAGAAAAAGGAAAGATTGGATAATTTGAGGAAAGGGAGTGTATGCTCATGAAAAGGACCACTAAACACTTGTCAAGAGTTAAGATGCCTCATACAACTATTGTTCGTTGTACCTCATGCATATTAAAAAATTTCCCCATCATTCACCTATTGGCTCAGTCCACCTTTTGGATTCATTTATACCCTTAAAACTAACAATCATTTCCTTTTTAAATATTATTATTGTTATATATTACATGGCATCTTTCTATTGGATAAAATTAAATTCCAATCCATATTTGATTTTTCCCCGTCTACTCTGACCCATACCCACAACCCCATGCTGAAACCTAATTAAAGACCTATTTCAATGGAAAATAATTGATCGGTCTCTCTTTCTCCCTAGACCCTAGTGCCTCTTTTCTTCTTCAACAATTTCAAGACCTATTTCTAGTCAAATGGTCAAATTTCTAACGCAATACTATATTGAAGTTGAAGGATCCAAGTTAAAGTATTAATTTTGAAAGTCTTCTCTCCATTCAAATGTCCAAATCTTCTTCTGCTTCTTATCTTGATGCAAGAGAGTCTCACATATGTCATTTCGGAATGGTGTCGTTGAGCCCACCAACCTACTTTATTCACCAAAGAAAATTACCTGGAAAGGTAAGGTAGAAATGACCTCAAACTAGTTGGTTGCAGAGAAGGAAAAAAGAGTTGGTAAATTAAAGGCTATGAGGTGCAAGCACCCACTTGAATAGTCACACATTATCATGATACGAAAACCTCTTAACATCCTTAAATGTGTCCGCTCTATATTTGTACTTATCGGTACACTTAGGAGCAGCAAAATTAGGCCCATACAGAGAATGCTGGGTTGTTCTCTTAGATATATCCACATTGTGACCCCACACTTGTACATTAGATAGTACGAGTTAATTTCTAGCACTTTCCCCTTTCGGGGTTTTACTTTGCATTGTTGTGGCATATGCGACATAAAATTCTTGAACTATCTTTATAGTGTACTTTTCCAGGTGGCTTGCCCATCCAGTCTACATAGTACTTGTCAAACAATGCCTTAATATAGGGCAAGTTACACAATTGGGTGGTGTGGATTTGGGTCCTCTAGGATGTTTCTCTTCATTTTTCCTTTATTATTTAGGGCCATATAACGCTGATAGATTTCTCGCATACCTGGGACCTGCCAACTAGTATCTTCTCAAACGTTGCCTTTCTTCCTCAGTGTCACGACCCAAAGTATATCCTAGGTGTAACATGGTATATAGAATCCCGAAAGGGCCTACATAAGTCATTTAGCATACATCATACAATATAATAGAAATAAAGATTTCAAAAGAAGTATTCTCATATCATAAAAGAGTTAGACAAAGCAGAAGTCTAACATAGTCTCAACAACCCACCTAATATATCAGAAGAAGTGGTTGGAAAGTAACCCATACACCACATACAATGTCTGAAAATTGAGATAAAGAAAAGCTATAAAAGTGTCTTGGTCCTCAGAACATGAGGACTCATCAAGCTTTGAATCGTCAAGGGAGATCAACTAGCCACAAGTATGCGAGGTAGGAGCGTCGGACCCTACATTAGTGAAATAATTTAGGCACAAGTATGCATTAGTATATGGAATGTACTAAGTATGATAGCAATGCACAAACGATATGAAATCATGTTAAAAGTACTTTTCATGACATGCAATGACCAAGCTAAAGCATAAGATAAGATATTTAGAAAACACAAGTCATAATCATGGTCAATGCAAGTAAGAACCATAAACTTCTAGCTTACATGGATTCACTAGTTATGTCACTTAAGACAAATCCTATGGGGCACGTAGTTAGAGACAAGGAGATTGCTACTAGGGAACCACCTCTACTAACAGGAGAACCTCCATCTCAATATCCTCTTGGTGCTAAGTAAAATCTCATGGAATAGTCATTAATCATATTCCTTTCATCATCCATGGAAAGGAATAATTATGCTACCAATCCAAGCTAAAGTAATTTAGAATAACTCCTTAAATCTTGATTCAACTTAAGTGAGAAAACTTTTCAACCTTATGAATCCTTATGTGAGAAAAACCTTTCACAATATCCTTGGCACTTTCATCTAAAAGCATCCTCAAGTCATATACATCAATTTCATAAAAGCATGCATATCTTCATATATTCATAGTTCATAGTTCATAAGCTTCATCATGTGTTCATAGTTAAAATCATGGATCATGCATGAGTTCATATGAATTCAACTCAAAACTATGTAAATACTTCAATTCATGCATTAGAAAATAGAAATTAAGCAATTAAATCATAATTTAGAAGAACCCATGAAGATTGAATAAAACCCTAACTTTGAATTGAAAATTGAACTTGTAGAATTGGGATACTTGGGGACCCAATTGAAGAAAGGACTCCATAGGTGAATACTAACATACCTCGATGATCAAAGCCCAAAATATATGGTTAATTGGAAACCTTGAAGTAAAACCTTAGCTGCTTCTTCCTTTGCTTGAGAGAGAAATTTGGGGAAAGAACTTGGAGGGAATTTGGAATTTAGGAGAATGATTTTACAATGGGTAGTTTTAGGACATAAAATACTTATATATGGCTTAGAATAGGGGTCAAAATGACATATATTATGTATTAGATGCATAGGAAAAGACTAAAATAACCTTGACTTAAAAGCTGATGGGACCCTGTGCGGAGGTCCGTGAAGATAATCGTGAAGGGTCATCTTTGCCTGAGTCCTTGGGGGTCTGGTTTATGGGAAGGTCCATGGGTCGTGGACCACTTCACGGTCCATGAACCCACCCGTTGAACTTGCCCTAAACTTTTCCAACACTGGTTCTGCTCCACGACTCGATCTATGAGTCATTCACCTCTCGACGGACCATACATCAACCTATGACCACTTCACCACCACCTTTTTCAACAATATCCTCTCCCAATCAAACTTAAAAAATTCGAAAGTGTTACAATATCTCCTCATTGGGAATATTCGTCCTCAAATGGGACTCAAGCTAGCATGAATAGAGTAGGAGAGATACTAACAACCCAACATGAATGCAATCACATAAATACACATTACCAATGAGGAAAATTGACTCCAAGCTAAATCATACTAAAAACATCATTTCATAAAACATACATGCACGCATATGGAAACATGAGAATGACTAAGACACAGAAATCCAAAAGAATGAACCATGAGGAGCTAATACCTCAAGCTAGAATAGGAACAGAGAGAAAGAGATGAGGATATCGGGACATCATATCGGTCTCAGCCTCCCAATTAGCACCATCAACCATTTTATTCCTCCATAACACCTTTACGGATGCAACTTCCTTGTTCCTCAACTTCCGAACTTGCCGGTCCAAAATGTCAACCGAAACTTCTTCATATGAAAGGCTTTCCTTTATACCAATATTATCTAATGGTACAATAGATGATCTCTAACACACTTCTTCAATAAGGACACATAGAACACCAGATGCACCGACGATAAATCGGAGGGCAAGTCTAATTCATAAGTTACCTTGCCTATCCGCCTTAACACTTGATACGGACCAACATAACGGGGACTAAGCTTCCCTTTATTACCGAACCTCATGACACCCTTCATAGGTGAAATCTTCAACTAAACCCAATCATCAGCATCAAACTCAAGATCCCTTCTTCGAATATCGACATAGGATTTTTGTCGACTTTGAGCCATTTTCAACATTTCTTTAATAAGCCGAACCTTTTCCATAACCTCATGAACCAACTCTGGCCCTATCAAAGCAACCTCACCAACTTCAAACCAACCTATAGGAGATCTAAACCTCTTACCATAAAGAGCCTCAAATAGAGTCATACCAATAATTGAATGATAGCTATTATTATATGCAAACTCAATCAAAGGCAAATGATCATCCCAATTACCCTTGAAGTCAACCACACAAGCTCTCAAAATATCTTCCAAAGTTTGGCTAGTACGCTCCGTTTGCCCATCGGTTTGAGGATGAAAAGTTGTACTAAACTTGAAATAGGTAACAAGACCCTTTTGGAAAGACTTCCAAAATTGAGAAGTAAATTGGGTGCTACGATCGGAGATAATGGATAGGGGCACTCCATGCAACCTAACCATTTCCTTTAGATACAACTTAGCATAATCTTCTGCCGAATAAGAAACCTTGACATGAATGAAATGATCCGACTTCTTCATATGATCCACAATAACCCAAATCGAGTCATGTTGCCACCCAATGCAGGGTAAACAAACAATAAAGTCCATATTCAAATCTTCCCACTTCCAAGTTGGAATACTAATATCTTGGGACAAACCTCCCGACTCTTGATGCTCAACTTTAACTTGTTGACAATTAAGACACTTAGCCACAATTTTCTCAATATCCTTTTTCATCGCATTCCACCAATAGACCTCCCACAAGTCACGGTACATCTTGGTGGCTCTCGGGTGAATGGAATACCGAGAACTATGAGCTTCTGATAAAATTTTCTCCCTCAAATCATCAACATTGGGAACACACAAACGACCTTGATATCGAAGCACACCTTCTCTCCCTTGGGAGAAAGCCTCAATAGACTTCTTAAGCACTGCTTCCTTCAGCTCAACCAAAATCGGATCAAGACTTTTGCTTAGGTTTCACATCCAACACAAAGGACGATGTCGAACCATTTTGAACAATAACACTACCCTCACCGGAATCTACCAAACGAACATCTAGCTGAGCTAGTCTATGAACATACAAACCAATTATTTCTTATCATATTCAACATGTGCAACACTACTCATCAACAACCGACTTAAGGCATCAGCCACCACATTGGCTTTGTCCGAGTGATAAAGGAAACTGATATCATAGTTCTTCAAGAGTTCTAGCCATCTATGTTGGCGAAGATTTAGATCCTTTTGCTTGAACACATATTTCAAACTTTTGTGGTCTGTAAAGACATCAACATGGACATGTATTGCTTGAACATGCATGCATATGGAAACATGAGAATGACTAAGACATGAATCTGAAAGGATGAACCATGACGGGCTAAATACCTCAAACTAGAGAAGGAATTGAGGGAAAGAGATGAGGATATCGAGACATCATATTGAAGTCGGCCTCCAAAGCCGAACCCTCAACCATTTGATTCCTCCACAACACTTTTATGGATGCCACCTCCTTGTTTCTCAACTCTAAAACTTGCCGGTCTAAAATCTCAACCGGAACTTCCTCATAAGGAAGGCTTTCCTTTATACCAAAATTCTCTAATGGTACTATAGATTTTGGATTTCCAACACATTTCATCAATAAGGACACATGGAATACCGAATGTACTGATACTAAATCATTAGGCAAATCAAGTTCATAAGTAATTTTACCAATACACCTCAAAATATAATATGGGCCTACATATCAGGGACTAAGCTTCGCTTTCTTTTCAAACCTCATTACACCCTTCATAGGTGAAATTTTCCCAATCCTCAACATCAAACTCAAGATTCCTTCTTCTAATATCGGCTTAGGACTTTTGACGACTTTGAGCTGTTTTCAACCTTTCTCTAATAAGTTGAACCTTTTCCATAGCCTCATGAACCAGCTCAGGACCAATCAAAGAAACTCACCAACTTCAAACCAACCTATAAGATATCTACACCTCCTACCATAAAAAGCCTCAAATGGAGGCATACTAACACTTGAATGATAGATATTATTATATGCAAACTCAATCAAAGGCAAATGATCATCCTAATTACCCTTGAAGTCAATCACACAGGCTCTCAACATATCTTCCAATGTTTTGATAGTATGATCCGCTTGCCCATCGGCTTAAGGATGAATGACCGTACTAAGCTTGACACGAGTACCAAGCCCTTTTTGGAAAGACTTCCAAAATTGAGAAGTAAATTGGGTACCAAGATCAGAGATAATGGATATGGGCACTCCATGCAACCTAACCATTTCCTTTATATACAAATTAGCATAATCTTCCACCAAATGAGAAACCTTGACGGGAATGAAATGAGCCGACTTCGTCATACGATCTACAATAACCCAAATTGACTCATGTTACCACTGGTGCAGGGTAAACCAACAATAAAGTCCATATTCAAATCTCCCCTCTTCCAAGTAGGAATACTAATATCTTAGGACAAACCTCTTGGCTTTTGATTCTTAACTTTCATTTGTTGACAATTATGACACTTAGCCACAAATTATGCAATACCCATTTTCATCTCATTCCACCAATAGACCTCCTGCAAGTCACCGTACATCTTGGTGGCTCCTGGGTAAATGGAATATTGAGAATTATGTGCTTACGATAGAATTTTCTCTCTCAAGTCATCAACATTGGGAACACACAAATGACCTTGATATCGAAGCATACCATCTTCCCCTTGGGAGAAAGCCTCAATAGACATTTTAAGCACCACTTCTTTCAACTCAACCAAATCAGATCAAGACCTTTCTTGTCTTCACATCTGACACAAAAGACGATTTTGAACCATTCTGAACAACAACAACACCCTCACTTGAATCAACCAACTGAACACCTAGCCGAGATAGTTTATGAACATCACGAACCAATTCTTTCTTACCATTCTCAACATGTGCAAAACTATTCATAGACAACCGACTTAAGGCATCGGCCACCACATTGGTCTTTCCCAGGTGATAGAGGACACTCATGTCATAGTCCTTCAAGAGTTCTAGCCATCTACATTGGCGAAAATTTAGATCTTTTGGCTTGAACACATATTGCAAACTTTTGTGGTCGGTAAAAGACATCAACATGGATACCATACAAGTAATGCCTCCAAATATTTAAGGCAAAAACAACAGTCGCTAGTTCTGAATCATTGTTAGGATAGTTCTTTTCATTAATATTAAGTTACCTTGAAGCATAAACAATAACTTTCCCATTTTGCATAAGAACATACCCTAATCCAATCCTTGAAGCATCACAATAAAAAACAAACCCATCCGACCCTTCTAGTAAAGGCAAAAGAGGTAAGTCTATCTTTCAACTCTTGAAAACTTTTTTCACACGCTTCTGACCATAAGAACTTTACTTTCTTTTGGGTCAATACAGTCAATGGAGAGGCAATCAAAGAAAACCCT
Organism: Solanum etuberosum; assembly: GCA_029582245.1. NCBI lineage: Eukaryota > Viridiplantae > Streptophyta > Magnoliopsida > Solanales > Solanaceae > Solanum > Solanum etuberosum. The sequence goes on from JAJONR010001382.1 coordinate 76,672, forward strand.
TCCACAAACCTTCTATAATATCAGCCAAACCCAAGAAGCTTTAAATATTTTAAGGAGATAGAGGTCTAGGCCAACTCTTAACCGCATCCGTCTTCTTAGGATCTACCTCAATACCCTTATCGGAAACAATGTGACCAAAAAAAGCCACATATTTCAACCAAAACTCACATTTACTAAACTTTGTAAATAATTATCGGTCTTTGAGGACTTGCAACACAATCCTCAAATGATCGGCATGCTCATTCTCACTCTACGAGTAAATCAAGATGTCATCAATAAACACAATCACAAACATATCAATATATTTTCTAAATACTCTATTCATCAAGTCCGTGAATGTGGCTGGAGCATTAGACAAACCAAAAAACATTACCAAAAACTCATAATGACCATACCGAGTTCAAAAGGCCATCTTCCTTCCCCTTTAATTGGTGATAACTCGATCGGAGGTCAATCTTAGAGAAATAAATCTCTCCTTGGAATTGTTAAAACAAATCATCTATCCTTGGAAGAGGATACTTGTTCTTAATGGTAACCTTGTTCAATTGTCAATAGTCAATACACATGCGAAGTGAACCATCCTTCTTACGAATAAACAAAACTAGAGCACCCCATAGAGAGATACTTGGTCGGATGAAACTCTTATCCAACAAATCTTTCAATTACTCTTTTAATTCCTTAAGTACTGTCAGAGCCATATAGTACAGAGGAATAAAGATAGGTTGTGTATTTGGGAGAAGGTCAATACCAAAGTCTATTTCTCTTTTAAGAGGTAGTCTTCTCAGAGGCTGATCCATAGAGGAATCGTCAGTTGGTACGCTTAGATATGTCAACCGGATCTCCTAGACCAGGGTGCTCAGTAGTAGAGGTTGCTCAAGTTCCTTAGACTTCTTTGGCATGGTCTGCACACTGTCACCACGTAGGATGCGTAAAACTTTCAGCCAATGGTGAAGTGGTATTTGCCTGAAGGGTTTGCCATCAAGTCATATATGTATCGCTCGAATAAGGCATGTATCTCAAGCTCAGTGTGAAGGCTCCCAGTTAGTACTCTTGGCTCCTCTATGATCGATCGGTTGTTCTTTCCCTTATTGTTCTAGAAGATTTTCTGCTGGTATAGTTCAAACATGCCCTGTACAAACCACTAGTTTAGCTTCCTAGATACTCGTAGTGGTTGTGAGGGTAACTCGGGTGATGCTTCCTCTTATATGGACTGTGAAGAGCCAAAGTTGAACTTTGATCTTGATTGTGAACTAGATTCTGACCCTGATTGTGAGTTCCCACTATCATCCCCCGAAGCTTTTTCCCCACATCCGACTGGGGAGAAACCAGCTATTATTGGTGAGGAAACAGTCAACGACTCTGGAACCATTGTAATTTGCCTAGACCGTGTCTGAGTTTGGGGCTTAGTGAGTAAATCAGTGTCCAAGTTGCAGTTGACCTCAGACCCACAATGTTCTTCCTCGGATAGGGAGTCACGAAGCCAAGACTTGATTGGAATCCCGTCCCTCTTTGATGGTTCCATGGATTTTCCCCCACTTCTCGGCATTGTACCTGCAGTGTATGTATTAGTAACTAGTAAGTGCTAAAAAAGCAAAGAAACTTAAAAGAAGTCAAAGGAAATCAATAAAAATTAACTAGTAGTGTACTGTTTTTTGATCCTATGAAAGGGTTCTTACGGATCATAGAAGGTTCTACCAATCATAGAACCAGTCGTAGGAAGGCAAGCCTAAAAACATGTTTTAGAAATTGGAATTATGGATAGATAGTACGGTCCGTAAAACTTTCTATGGACCATAGGTCAATCCGTAGTTACTAACATAAGCTATTGGAATTTGCATGTTGGGACTGTGAGACTGATCTACGAGTCGTAGAAACTTCTATGAATCGTAGACAGGCTCATAGTCCTCAACTTAAAGATTATAAAAGCAGACATCATTGTATGAGTCCTGTATACGATTCGTAGAAACTTCTATACCTGTAGATAGAATTCGTACAAGCAATGGTATGAAATGTCAAACAATGGACCTTGAGGCTTTTCCTATGAAGGGAAACTATGGGTCGTGGAACAAACCATAGCCCGTAGAAGACCTTTATCAGCACCAACAACCTAGGCCAGTGTGTCATTTCTCCCAAAGATTACATATTTTTTTATTGGCAGTCCAAACTAAGCAATTTTAAAGCATGGATACATAGTCATTCTCTCAAAAACACTCACAAAAACTATCGTCCCTAGGGTTTATCACAATTTCAAGAAACTATCCTAGAATCTAACTCTAGGTCAAGTTTAATCAACCATAATTTTCAACAAAATGAAGTGCAAGGATCCGACCCACACCTTTTTGTGTGAAATTGAAGTTATGTGAGTGATTTGAACTTTTAAGAACCATACTTGTGAACCTTTAAACCTTGAACCATGCACTATTCTTCCTTAAGCAATGAATTTGTGGAAAATATTGTGGTTGGGGAAGTTTGGAGAATAATGGGGATGAATTTTGGTGGAGGTATGAATAAATAATGGTGGAATGAAGGGGTGTGCTAGCATATGAGGAGTTTTGATGGTTATGGGGGTTGAATGTGGGTGTAACGGTTGGAGAGGGGAGTGAAAATGGGGGAAAATTCAAAGAATATGTGTTTTAATGTGTTTGGATCTCGGGTCAGGTTGGCTTATTTAATTTACTGTGTCTTCACGAAAGCCTGTCTACGGATTGTAGGACTTTCTACGATCCGTAAAAGGCTTTCATAGTTCTGATCAACACTTAAAAAATTTGAGAAACATACCTAGAGTCTACGAATACAGACTACGAACCATAGAAATTTCTACGGTTTGTACTGTGCACTCGTAGACCTAAAGTTATAGTTTTACTGGGACTTAGGTTTCTACAGCTACCATATACGATTCATCGAATGAACTACGACACGTAGGTGGGACTCATAGAACAAGTCCTTTATGAACATATCCATCCAGGGTTCTACAAACAGGGTCTACGGTCCGTAGACTTTGCTACGACTTGTAGAACCCATCCATAGGACACCTCTGCACATAAATTTTTCCAAATTTTTCTTATGATCCTGCACATGTAACAACAATTAGGCCTTCCTTTTATTTTTCTTGACATTATATTGACACAAACCCTAATTTAGGATTATCCTAGCCAAAGAACCAAAACTAAAAAAGAAAAATGCAAAAAATAAACCAAACTAGACATCTTGGATGGCCTCCCAAACAACGCTTGATTTTACATCGCGGCATGATGTAGGCTGCTTGATTACTCAGACTTCATCAAGAGCCCACTCTTCAACTACCTTGACTTCTTACGCATTTCCCATGTATCACTTTATCCTTTTCTCATTCACTTAAACCTTGTTCCCTAATCATTCTCTAATTCAACCGCTCCATCCAAAAAGCACTTGAACTACTCAGAATGGTCCAAACCATTTTGATTTGAGTTTTCCAGGAAATAATCGCAACCTTGAGTTGAAGAGAAGACCAAATATTCGAGTGCAAGTTCTCACTTTTTGATATTTTCGTCATGATACTTCTTCATTCTCTCTTTGTACAAGGCTGAATTTTCATAAGCTTATAGGCAAAACTCATCAAGTTCATTTATTTCAATGAACCTCTGATTTGATGCAACACCCTAATCTAGATTAAGCTTCTTGAGTTCCCACATGGCTTTGTGCTCTAGCTCTACATGCAAATGACAAGATCTTCCAAATCGAAGTTGGTAAAGAGACATACCTATGGGATTCTTGAATGCAGTTCGATATGCCCATAAAATGTCATCAACCTTTCTGGACCAATCCGTTCTATTTGCATTCACAGTCTTTGACAGGACTTGCTTGATTTCTTTGTTTGACTCTTTAAATTTTCCACTAGACTGCGGATGGTAAGGAGTTGCTACACTATGTCGAACACCATGTTTCTCAAGAAACGTCTTGAACAACTTATTACAAAAGTGAGAACCTCTATCATTGATTTTTTCCCTTGGTGTACAAAATCTAGAGAAAATATTTCTTTTCAGTAATTCAGTTACACTATTTCCCCCATTATTTGAAAGTGCAACAACTTCCATCCATTTTGACACATAGTCAACTGCTAAAAGTATGTATTTCATCCCATCCGAACTCACAAATGGACTCACAAAGTCCAGGCCCCAAACGTCGAACAATTCAATCACCAGAATCAAAGTAAGTGGGAGTTCATGTTTCCTTGAAATACCTCATTCTCTTTGACAACGATCACAAGACTTGGAAAAATCATGAGCATCTTGGTGAATGGTAGGCCAGTAATACCCACATTTCAAGATTTTGTAGGCAGTTTGAATACCAATATGATGACCATCAACATGATACGAATGACAAGCTTCTAATATACTCATCATCTCAACCTAAAAAAATACAGTGATGAATAATCCCATTAGCACAAACACGGAACAAGTATGACTCTTCCCAAACAAATTTTTTTCACAGATATGAATTTTCTACATTGGTGAAAACATAAACCCAAAGGAACCACATCACTCACTAAATTATTAGCAAAATCAGTGAACCATGGATTAAGATCATATGAAGCAGCCAAGACTTGCTCATCTGGAAAAGTATCATCTATCACAACCTCATCAGCTAACTTCAATATTTCTTCTTCTTCTAATTTGGAAAAGTGATCAGTAATGATTTTCAGTCCCTTTTCTGTCATTAACTTCGAAGTCAAAATTTCACAACAATAGTACCAAGAAAATCAGTCTTGGTTTAGCATCCTTTTTTGCCATAAGGTACCTCAATGCTGCATGATCACTGTGCACAATGACTTTGGTGCCAAGCATTTAAGATAAAAAAATTCGAATATGAAGACTAGAACAAGTGATTCTTGTTGAGTGATTGTTAGTTTCTTTGAGAAACATTTAGGGCTTTAATAGCATATTATATGTAACACCTTATACATTTAAAAGGTAAAAGTGGGTTAACGGGCAGGACAACAAGCCTAAAATAGGCCAGGGTCCTTCACGAAGCCCTAAAAAGTCCGTTTAGGGCACCACCGGCCGTGTAAGGCAAGTGGCCCAACCCGTCAGGGCTACCAGGATTTGGGGTCACCTAGATGGTTCCCTAAGTCCTTGGTGACCTATACGGTCTGTTTAGGGACCCATATAGATCACCCGTCAGCTTTTAAGTTAGGCTCATTTTGGTCTTTCCCCTATGTGTTTGGTACCTAAGTTATGTCGTTTTAAACCCTATTTCAAGACCTATATAAGTGATTTAAGTCCTAAAACTACCCATTCTAAATCATTCACCTAATTCCTAAATTTCCCTCCGAGATTACCCCTAAAATCCTCTCTAAGGCTAAGGAAGAAGAAGCTAGGGTTTCACTTCAAGATTTTCAATTCACCATAGCTATTGGGCCTTGATCACTAAGGTATGTTAGTATTCACCTATGAAGTCCTTTCAACCATAGTTTTCCTAAAATCTCAATGTTTTACAAGTTAGATTCTCAATTCAAAGTTATGGTTTTATTCAATCTTCGCGGGTTCTTTTCAATTATGATTCAATTACTTATTTCCTATCTTCTAATGCATGAATTGAAAGTATTTACATGATTTTGAGTTGAATTCATATGAACCTATGCATGATCCATGATTTTAGACTATGAACATATGATAAATCTTATAAAATATGAATTTATGAAGATATGCATGCTTTTATGAAGTTGATTTAAATGATTTGAGGATGCTTTGAGAGTAAAGTATCAATGTTGTTATTCTGAAAGGTTTTCTCACATACTGCTAAGAACATAATTGTGAAATGTTTTCTCACATAAGAATTCATTAGGTTGAAAGGTTTTCTCACCTAAGTTGAATCAAGTTTAGGAGCTATTCTAAATGACTTTAGCTTGGATTGGTTGTTTAATTGTGCCTTTCCATGGATTATGAAATGAATATGATTAATGACTATTCTTTGGGATTTATACTTAGAACTGAGAGTATATTGAGATGGAGGCTCTCCCATTAGTAAAGGTCAGGTCTCTAGTAACAATCTCCTTGTCCCATAACTATGTGCCACCATAGGATTGTCAAAGATAGACATTAGCTAGTGGATCCACTTTAGCTGAGACTCAATAGACCAGACCAGCCTATAAAAACGAAACGGTCTCTTTGTAACCAGTCATCCATAATATCAAATAAATAATTTTTGTGTTTGGTAAACTTACCAATGACTATAGTCATAGTGATCCTCCTATTCAACTACTTCGACCATTTCTGAGTTTGCCTCTATTTGGTACCGCTATCGCGGTCCGTACCGAAATAGTGCTTTACCCCTAGATATCAAGGTCAACTACTACACCTCAACACATTTTGGGGAGAACCAGCTATCTCTGGGTTCGAGTGGCATTTCATCCCTAACCACAACTCATCCGCTAATTCTTTAACATCAGTCGGTTTGGACCTCCACTTAGTTTCACCCACGCTTCATCCTAGTCATGGATAGATCACCCAGGTTCGAGTCCATAAGCAGTGACAATTGCCCTATGAAGACTCACTTTCGCTATGGCTCCGGTGGGTTCCCTTAACAAAGCCACTGCCTATGAGTCACCGGCTCATTCTTCAATAGGCACGCAGTCAGAGCCCTAGCTCCTCCCACTACTTTGGAGCTTACAGTTTCATGTTCTATTTCACTCCCCAATGGGGTTCTTTTCACCCTTCCCTCTTGGAAAGTAAGGACATCCCTTTTTGGTGTGGGACAGACACTTGATTTCATATTATATCTCATATGGTCTATGTCGGTTATATGGTAAACTTCCCACAATAATGACTTAAGTTTGCTTGTAAAGTATCTCACAAGTGTTTTAAAGATGTTAAGCCTGCATTGACCATGATTATGACTTAGGTTTTCTAACCCTTTTTTTCTTATGATTTAGCTTGGTCATTGCAAGTCACGTAAAGTAATTTTAGCATGATTTCATAACTCTTATTCATTGCTATCATACTTAGGACATTCCATGTACTAATGCATACTTGTGCCTACATTGTTTCACTAATGTAGGGTCTGACACTCCTACCTTTCACACTCGTGGCTAGTTGATCCATTTGGCATTTGAAGATTGGTGAGTCCTCATGATCCGAGAGTCGAGGCACTTTTATTTATGTCATTTCAGTTTTTAGACTTTGTACGTGGTGTATGGGTTACGTCCCAACCACTTCCTTTGATGTAGTAGATGACTTATTGAGACTTATGTTAGACTTATGCTTTGTCAAACTCTTTTATGATATAAGACCATTTCATTTGAAATATTTATTTCTATTATCTTGTATGATGTATGCTAAGTGACTTATGTTGGGCCTCTCGGATTGATACGTCCAAACTTACACCTCAATTAAGAAGTATAAATGGTCGAAGTTAATTATAGAACTCGACTATAGTTGAGGTCGATCCCACAGGGAATTTACAGTAGAAATAAACTTACTAGTGCTTATATTCAGTTGTGGTTAATATTTCCGAAAAACTAAATTGCGAAAAGTAAATATTGGGTTGTTTTGTATTCAAGTAACCTTTTTTTGTTAAAATTTAAAGTTAACAGTAGAAGACGATAGTTCCAAGGTTTGATGTTTGATTAAAGTAGACTAGGATTGTGTTCTCCTTGACCTGTAGACTTACAACTTGAATTCTTACACAAATAACAATTTCTTGACAAATTCATACGTTCATAGCAAGCTATGTACATATAAATACCCTTCAGCCCTATTAGATGAATATCACTCTTCTCCTCTCGTCCTTAGAGTGTTTTGGAGTTGACTCTTGCATACTTGTTAGGAAGACTATCCTCTCGCGAGCTCAAGTCTTTAAAACAAGTTGGTAGATTTCATTTTTAGATTTTCCTAATCATTACTTTACTCTCAAAAAAGTGATGAATACATGTATGTTCTAATGTGTGCACTCATTAGAAAGCATTCATTATGAAAATAGAAATGACGTATGAAATAATCAATCAAAGGTTATTCGTGTTCGATTCTAGTGTTGTGTTTTAGTCATGGCTCCCACAACCCTAGTTGTGGTGTTTAGCCATTTATATTTTCAACGAAACAAGAAGTAGACATTACTGAAGGAGTAACATAGTATACTTACAATAATTGAAAACCAAAAGCTTCTTGATTATGAGCACGAAATCAAGATCAAAAACCTTGATCAAAATATCTAACCAAAATGTATCGAAAAGGAAACTATCATTTCTCCCCAAAGAACTTGTCTCAGAGTATTGATAATAATTTTAAAATAAACCCTAAGATATTAAAATAGTCTTCTAAAAGAGTCCTACATGAAGTAGGAAACATAACAGTCGACTCAACTCACGAGCATGCTAAACGGTCCATGAAGCTTTTCACGACCCGTAAAAACCGCTCGTGAACCAAGACTTAAACAAAAGTTGTCAACTCACGAGCCACTGTACAGCCCGTACAAGACACCATGAACCGTTTAGGGTCTCTTGTCACCAGACTTCAACTTCATTTCTTCTAGGTCACTTCCACGAGCATCTTTACATCCCGTACAAAGCACCATGACTCGTATAGCCAGCCGTACACTCTTTCACACTTCACTTTTACTTCTTTCCTTCCATCACTTGATTCAAAGTATTTTACATGCACATTAGAAAAAACCATTCTATCCATATAAACATGCTCGACTTATTCCACTAATCCTTTGTTTTAGGTGTCAAATATGTTATACGTTCACGACATATCATCTATATGTCATGTTAAGCCTAGGATATTCTTTGGTTGTGACAAACTTGATATTCAGAACACAAGGTTTAGAAAGGTCCTAGGATGTCTCATAAGCCACATTGAGTAGAGTTTTGTTAATGAGTGTGAAGCGCGCCACACTTATGAATAAGAGGTTATATGATGTTTAGTAAAACTCCACTTCTTTCATCATTCTAAAGTTATGTGATAGAGTGTAACTCTATATCTCTCTCTCCTAATCATTATCCGATGTTTTTTAGGATATGGCCCCTTGAAGAGCATACGTTAAAAGGAATACGGGTGAGAATATGGAACAAAAAGCTCCTAAAGAAGCTCCTCAAGTTTCGGTTGACCTTTGGTCGAACAAGTGACTAATGCAGAGTTCCGAGCTGTTTTTCAAGTGTTGGCTCAAGCCACTAGGGAGGTTGTTCTCCCAGTGAACCCAAATATGGGTACAGAGGCAACTAAAGTGAGAGACTTCACTAGAATGAATCCCCCAGAGTTTCATGGGTATAAGTTTGAGGAAGATCCTCAAGAGTTTATTGATGAGGAATATAAGGTTTTGATGATCATGGGAGTGACTGATGATTCCGAGATTTGTACTCATTTAGGGCTTTATTTGTATAGGTTTAGTGTCCTCAAATGCTTATTTTGTGCCAATAACTGATGTAAACCTTTTGATTTTTAGGATTATGGATTGAGGAACAAAGCAAGGACAATAAGTTGCAAAAAGGAATAAAGTGATCTGAAAGAATGAACAAAAGAGAGTCTAGTGATCGCCAAGTCCACTTGGTGAGTCGCCGAGTGGCCATTCGACCGCCTAAAGTTCCAGTGTGCCAAGCTCTAAGGGTAAAAATCAAGTTGGCGAGAGAAAAGAGCAGTCGGCGAATCGCCGAGTGGTTTCGCGATGCAGTGATATATCGCCCAAAGTTACAGACCTTGAGGATGCTGAATGCCAAGGCAGAAGGGCGATGGAAATGACCAAAGGGCGAGTCACCGAGTGGATCGGCGAGCCCGACTTACTTCGCCGAGTGACTCTTCACAGTACATTTTTGGCGACTATAAATACGTCTTTGAATATTTAGTTTAGTATGAAATTTTCATATCAATTCATATCTTAGAGTCTATTATTTGAATTTTGAAATGGGAGACAAGTTTTCTCTAGTTTTTCCTAAGCTTTGAAGAATTGAAGTTTTTCACTTCTGAGAAATTGGAAGTGGGTCTGTGATATTCTTCAAATTGGAGCATTGTAAGGACGAATCTACACTTACCCAGTTGATGGATAATCAATTTGGTAACTGTTTTTACCTTTTTATGATATCTAGCTAAAACCCCAATTCTTGGGGTGTGATTATGGGCTGATTTAGCTTATCGATATTGCTAATTGTTAGTTTATTTTCTATTTAAAAGTGAGTTCAATCATTTATTGTGAGTTAATTTAAGAATTGTAGTTGCAAATGTGATTCTACCTTTGTGTTCTTGGCTTGCTCGAGAGAGAGGTTTTAGAACTAAGGTGTTTTATTGATGGTCTTTAGGTATTGGGTTGACCTGGGTTCAGCTCGAGAGAGTGAATCCTAAACCCTTTTCCACACATTCAGCTCGAGAGAGTGAATGGACTAAGGTGTGGGTTGTTCTTATTTTTCATGCTTGTTGATGTTCGAGAGAAATCAACTTGATTTGGGTTAAATTGTTTGAGAGAAAATTTATCTCCTCTATAGCCTAGCTTACTCTCTAATATTTAGCTATTTTCTAATAGTTGCAATTACCCATTCGTCTATAATAGCCTATAATCGAATCAAATCCCAAGAACATGTCTCATTATTGTTATTTCATATTGTTTGCTGTTGTTTATAGTTGATAATTTCAAAACCAAAACCCCCATATCACATTCGTGTCACCCCCTGATTTGAATGATGTTTTTATTCGATCATTTTTATTCCTATGACTGATTTGAGCATAGTCATACTTCCCTATAGAATCTCAAACACGTACCGCTCTCTGTGGGATTCGACCCCAACTCATTCAGTTGGGTTTTATACTGACTAGTGATCGTTGGCACTTAGAATTGGATGAAGTGTCCTTGAAACGTTAATCAAAATGGCGTCGCTGCCTGGGAGTGGTGTTGTTTGAGATTCTTTTGGTGAAGTTGAATTTTGTTTTTTGTACTCATAGTTGAATCTATTTACTTTCAGTTTTGGTTTGTGTGTTGTTGTTTAAAACAGAGGAAATGAGTGTCAACGGAATCAATGGTAGCCAAGTGGGCCACCAAGATGACATCAAAAATCTCAATTATGTCAATGAGCCGAATGTTAATGACCCTAATCTTGTTGGTGGAGTTGGTGCCATCCGCTTGCCTCCGGCCGAATGGAACGTTGTGTTCCACATTACAAGCACCATGTTGCAACTCTTGCAATTGAAAGGGTTGTTTGGCGGGCTAGCTCATGAGGATCCCCATGAGCATATAAGGAACTTTGTTGATATTTACGGGTCGTTCTCCTTCAAGAATATATCCCAAGAGTCGGTCAGGTTGAGGTTGTTCCCATTTTCTCTAATGGGAGAAGCGTGCAAGTGGTTGGCTGAGTTGCCAAGAGATTCTATCAATTCGTGGGAAGAGCTTGTTACTGCATTTAAAGTGCGATTTTTCCCTCCTTCGTAGATGATGACTCTTCGGGACAGTATTCAAAGCTTCAAGTGTCTAGATGGTGAGCCAATCCATGAGACTTGGCTAAGGTTTACGAAGATGGTGTTGCAATGCCCAACTCATGGTTTACCCGACAATGTCCTGCTGCAGTATTTTTACCGAAGTCTTGATTCGGTAAACAAGGGAGTAGCTGACCAGCTTTCTCCGGGAGGTTTGATGCAACAACCTTACATTATAGCAGCCCAGCTCTTGGATGGTATGACCAAAATTAACCGGGCATGGTATACCCGTGATGATCAGGTCTCCCCTCTCACTTTTAAATTGAAAAAAGAGCATCTTGAAAAAGATCAAGAGAGGGACCAAAACATGGCAAAGATAATGACCCAACTTGACATCTTAGCCAAGAACGTCATGGGTGCTGGTGCTAGAAGTGTAAATGTTGTCAGTGTTGGGGGTGTAAATCCCGAAGAAGCCAAGTTTGAAGCATTATACAATGAGGAAGTAAACTTCCTAGAAAACCAAGGTGGAGGATATCGTGCTAACTACCCAAGACAGGGTGGTAACCAAGGTTTGAACAGAGACGAAGGCTGGAGAGATTGTGATAGAGAGTGGAGGGATCGCAACCCCACTTGGAAGGAAAGGGATGGGGAGAAGGATAGGTATGTTCCTCCCTACGAGCGTCAAAAGCCCAAAGATTCTGAGGGTGGCCGTTCTGAAGATATGCTCTCGCGTATTCTCAACAAGGTTGAAGGGTCCGATAAAATTTTGAAGGAGATGAAAGAAGATGTATCAACCCTTAACCAGACGGTGACTTCTCATTCCGTCTCTATCAAGAAGTTGGAGACCCAAATGGGTCAAATTTCTTCTCATTTAAACCCGAGACAACAAGGGGGGTTGCCTAGTGATACTATGGAAAACCCCAAAAATAAAGTTTGAGCGAGGACTTGCGTCGTGTCATGACGTTAACTAAGGCGCTGCTTGGGAGGCAACCCAAGTTTTTATTTGCTTTCTTTTGTTTTTGGAATAATCGTGTGTTGATTGTGCAGGTGAAAAAGTGGAATGTGTTTGGAGAGGCAGGCTGGCGAACAAAATGTACAGTCGGCGACTCACCGAAGACGTCAGCGAGCCCGACCTGGACCGCCATTGGGCTCAAGGAATTATGAAGATGGAGTCTGTAAAATTCGGTGGGCCCATGGATAAGTCGGCGAGCCTGATCTTGACCACCGTTTGGACCCCCACGATAACTGGAGGTCCTGTAAAACTCGGTGAGGTAAGTACCCACACGGCGTGTCACCGAGTGGGTCGGCGAGGTCGACTAACATCGCTGAAAGGGAGCGAACTGAACGGTTTTAAAAGGCCAAAGGTTTAAACTTTTAAACTCTTTCACATTCCCTCACTTTTTAACTTCATACAATCGCACCCGTATTATATCTTTCCTATATTTTTGTATTTTGGTTGGTCAATCTTGTGTTCGGAGTTGGAAATCTTTGCTGCCTAGCTTTACAAATTCATCTTTCGGCATAAAGGTTGGTTTTCCAAACCCCAAACTCTTAATTAGCGGTTAAACTCAAATGCATTGCTGTAAATTATGTTGATGTGTGCTGGGCCTCTCTGAAATCGTTTATGTGTGTTTGCGTGCCTATTTTAATTTAGATTTTGTGCCTGAATTTCCTAAATTGTTAATTTCCTAAAATTCCATGCCTTAAAATTGATCATAAATTGTAGGGTTGTGCTTAATTGTTGTTGACTCTAGCTGGGTGAAGTCTGAGTAACCCCATATTGTGCTAAATGACGTGCTTTGCCCAATGATGGAGCGTTTGACGTCATTCCTAAGGGCTAAAGTCATCAAATGGCCAATTTTGGCAAAACCGGGGGAAGTCTGAGTACCCCGGTGGCATGGGTCTAGTGGGTCTGAGCCTAATTGAAGGTGTATGTGTTTTGATTTTGTTTTTGGGGGATGCGGGGTTGAATTTGGAAGTTGGGGTTGAAAATGGCACGTTGGGCAGTTTGGCGAGATGGGTCAAGCTCGCTGAACAACTCGGCGGTTCGCCGAGTCCCCCTAGATCGCCCTTTCTGTGCCCCTAACCCCTAAAATACACTGTAACTTTCGGCGGGCTTGTCTGTGCTTATCGAATGATGTCGGTGATTCACCGAAAGGCCCTTCTCATTGCCGACATGTCATTTTTATGGGAAAGTTTCGAGCCAGTCCTTTTGGCGAACCCGATCTGGCTTCCCGAAGTGACTCGGTGACTCGCCGATCGGTTCAGCGAGTCTTTCTGCAACCTATTTTCTGAACTTTTCCTAAACTCATTCTAACTCTTGTGTTGTGTTTTGCAGAAATGGCTAGACCAAAGGGAATCACCATGAATGAGGATGCAACTGCATCCTGGGCAAAGGCTACCAAACTTCCTACTACAGGTGGGAAGGGCAAAGGGAAAGGCAAGGCACCTGCTCCTGCGTCACCAGAGGTCAGCTCTGATAGTGAAGGTAAAGATGCCACTCACCTCACCACTTCTAATAGTGAGGGTGAGCACCAGGATCCTCAGGCTACCATTTCTGAGCCTGAAGATGAGCTCATGTTAGCCCAGAGAGTGGAGCTGCGATCCAAGAGGTTGAATGATCCATCTAAGATCAGGACCCCCCAGGCCACTACTCCTCCTCCAGTTCCAGATCAGGCCATTGTTCCAGCATCACCTGCACAGGGTCCTCCTCCCCGGTCTATGAACAGACTGAAGACTAAGGGATTGAGGACCATCATCGAAGAAAAGAGGCTATCTACTGATGGAGTAATAGACCGGTACCCGGAGATTATGAGATGCTTGAGGGCCCACAAGTTTTAGATATTCACTAGACCCCGGGGCCCTTACATTCCAAATTGGGTCCGGGAATTCTATACTACCTACGGAGCTCTAGTGCCACAAGGGAAGAAGCAGGCCGCCAGATTCAAGCCAGTTGATTATGTGGTCGTTAGGGGCAAGAAAGTAAAGTGTGATAGTGATGCGATCAATGCAGTCCTGGAATGTTCAGTAAATATAGAGGACGACTGTCTACACATGATCAGGATGAAAACGTTGGAGAACATGAAAAAGTGGTTGGCCCCTTTGTTATCTGACGGTACTCCTAGGTGGATTGAGGTTGGGGCACCCATAGAGAAGAGGGACCTGAATGTAGCTGCACGGTACTGGTTTGGATTCATCAGCAGCTCCATCATGCCTTCACAGAATGAGTCTATCCTCCACCTCGCGAAATCAGCCCTCCTTGGTTGCATCATTGAAGGAACAAGGCTAAATTTGGGGTATGATCATTGCATAAGAGATGGCTATGAGGGCCAAGTAGCGCCATACCTCTCTTCTTTTTCCGGTGTTGATCACTGAGTTGTGCAGATGAGCCCGGGTGCCTCGGGATGAAAAGAAGGATGTGGAAGTGATTCCCACCTCCTACACCGACATCAGGTATATTGAGGCTGAGTACTTGAAGGATGAGGCCGAGAAGAAGAAGGCAGCCCCGGTGGAATTTTCCCCAGCTGTGGATACTGATACACTACCTACAGAGGCAGTATTTCCTACTCTAGCCCATGGGCCTTCAGGTACATCTAGTCCTGTCCCTTCTTTGACTACTAGTTCCTCTACAACCCCCATGCCTCCTAGGTCTGCTACTGCTGCTGCTTCTCCCTGACCTCCACTCACCCAGGCTGCGATACTACGGATGGGGAAGCTAGCCCACTCGGCTGATAGGCATCCCTCCAAGTTTGAGGCCACCATACCTGGGATGATTGAGAGGGCCCTTGCTGCTGTTGTGACACCCCTTAGTGCATCTATTGATGCCCTTGTGGCACAGATAAAGGTGTGTGAGCGAGGACAAGGGGCCACTGATGAGGTGACGGCCCTAAAGGCCACGATTGCTGAGCTGAGAAAGGACGTGGACCAGCTGAAGTCCATAGATATGTCCCTGATATTCGGGACTGTGGAGATCCCCGATATGCCTGCTGATACAGATGTGCCTCTGGCTACCACTGGAGATGAGGTTCGAGTTGAGGAGGTAGCTGCAGAGTCCGAAGCTGAGACTGATGAGGAGCAGCTTGGAGTCGATGAAGAGGCCGCTTATGAGGGCCTTACAGTAGATGAAGAGGCTATGATGGATTCAGCTGTGCAGATCTCATTGGCAGACACACCCATGTCTGATCCTAGTGGAGCCAGCAGTGCTGATGTTGCACCGGGCACTGATGGCCAGAAAGATGGAGCGACTGTGTAGACAGGACCCTTCTTTACCTCCCTCTCTATCATTTTCATTCACTTTTGGATAGTTTTATTGCATTTGAGGACAAATTTCTTTTATTTGTGGTGGGATAAGGTATTTCCATACCTACCTCTTATGATTATTATTTTTGTTTATATATTGGGTTTTTTTGCTGTAAATTGTGTTTTGACACTGTTTTGTGGATGTTTGAGCTTATGGCTCCTTGTTTTGAATGTAAATGGTTTTGACCCTTCCACAAATTTTGCCACCTCTTGTTTTGTGTTAATGTGGTTGTTCTTGGGCAAATTTGAGTATCGGTCATGATCAATACCGATGACTTGAATAGTGCTCTTAATCGAATAAAAATGAATGTGCGGCTATGATGAGGTCAAATGAAGTTGCATAGACAATATGTGAACTTTTTGCATCTTGTTGTGACTAGCCAATATCGAATGAGTCTCTTGTGATGAAAATTGCACATTAGCGAAAGTGTGGAGTCTTGTTTGATATTGGTGCCAATGCCTTGTGTGATGAGATTACAGTGAACCTTGTGTGATGACACCTAGAATTTACCCCATTGGTACGGTGGACTAAGTGATGCAAGCTCTTGAAATGATCTTAGGCAACAATTTTTAAGAGTGAAACAATTTGACAATATACCTCTTTTGTGGTCAACCTTGTGAGATGTGTGAATCTTGCTTGAATCCCTTTGAGCCTTGTCCTTTTCTTGGAAGAAACTTGATGAAATTGAAACCCCTCTTTATCCATTCACCCATAATCCTCATGAAAGTGTGGTGTGTTTGAATAGCCAACTTAGGCGTGGTGAAAAGAAAAGGAAAATCAAGAAGTGTGAAGAAGTCCCCCTTTATCCATGGACTTGAAAAAGATGGAACCCCTCCATTAAAAAAAAGAGAAAGAAAAAGAATGATAACGTTGTGAAAGTTGCAATAGAAATGGGGTGTCCGGTATTCCAGGAAAAGTGAATAATGGGGTGAACTTTGAGCATGAGTGAAAATGTTGAAGAAAAGGAAGGAAAATTGATTTTCAGACCATACATCATGAGGATAGCAGCCATGGAGCCTAAATGACCATACCTTTACACTCAGCCCCGTTACAAGCCTTGAAAAGACCTTTTTGATCTTGAGTGAGCTGAAACAAATGTTGGCTGGAAAAATAAGGGCAAACCTATGGGTGAAGTCATGCATATGTTCATCTTTTTGGGTGTGAGAGTTGTTTGTGATTCCGGAGCTATAAAGTGTTGAACAACTGTGTGTGAATATGGAATCATCTTTGTTGTGAGGGCATTTGAGTACCTTTGTTGAGCTTGAACTTGCATTTGAAACAAGTATTGTGAACTTGAGAATCTTTGATGATGGTGAGTCATAACTTGAATCTTTGAGTGCACAATTGATCCTCGTATGAGTAAGTTGAGTCTTGTTGTGTGCATTCATGATTGAGTCTTTTGTAGCACTATTTGAGACATCCTATTTGAACTGCTGAACTTGAGTTTTACTTGACAACAAGCAAAAGTTTAAGTTGGAGGTGTTGATGAGTCCGAGATTTGGACTCATTTAGGGCTTTATTTGTATAGGTCCTCAAATGCTTATTTTGTGCTAATAACTGATGTAAAACCCTTGATTTTCAGGATTATGGATTGAGGAACAAAGCAAGGACACTAAGTTGCAAAAAGGAACAAAGTGAGATGAAAGTATGAAGAAAAGAGAGCTTTGTGATCGCCAAGTCCACTTGGCGAGTCGCCGAGTGGCCATTCGACCGCCTAAAGTTCTAGTGTGCCAAGCTCTGAGGGTAAAAATCAAGTTGGCGAGAGAAAGGAGCAGTCGGCAAATCACCGAGTGGTTCCGCGATGCAGTGATATATCGCCCAAAGTTACAGACCTTGAGGATGTTGAATGTCAAGGTAGAAGGGCGATGGGATGACCAAAGGGCGAGTCGCCGAGTGGATCAACGAGCCCGACTTACTTTGCCGAGTGACTCTTCGCAACACATTTTTGGTGACTATAAATACGTTTTTGAATATTTAGTTTAGTATGAAATTTTCATATCAATTCGTATCTTAGAGTCTATTATTTGAGTTTTGAACTGGGAGACAAGTTTTCTCTAGTTTTTCCTAAGCTTTGAAGAATTGAAGTTTTTCAGTTTTGAGAAATTAGAAGTGGGTCTGTGATATTCTTAGAATAGAAGCATTGTAAGGACGAATCTACACTTACCCAGTTGATGGATAATCAATTTGGTAACTGATTTTACCTTTTTATGATGTCTAGCTAAAACTCCAATTCATAGGGTGCGATTATGTGATTATGGGCTGATTTAGCTTATGAGTATTGCTAATTGTTACTTTATTTGTTATTTAAAAGTGAGTTCAATCATTTATTGTGGGTTAATTTAAGAATCGTAGTTGCAAATGCGATTCTACCTTTGTGTTCTTGGCTTGCTTGAGAGAGAGGTTTTAGAACTAAGGTGTTTGATTGATGGTCTATGGGTGTTGGGTTGACCTGGGTTCAGCTCGAGAAAGTGAATCCTAAACCCTTTCCACACATTCAGCTCGAGAGAGTGAATGGACTAAGGTGTGGGTTGTTCTTATTTTGCATGCTTGTTGATGTTCGAGAGAAATCAACTTGATTCGGGGTAAATTGTTCGAGAGAAATCAACTTGATTCGGGGTAAATTGTTCGAGAGAAAATTTATCTCCTCTATAGCCTAGCTTACTCACTAATATTTAGCCATTATCTAATAGTTGCAATTACCCATTCGTCTATAATAGCCTATAATCGAATCAGATCCCAAGAACCCGTCTCATTATTGTTATTTCGTATTGTTTGTTGCTGTTTGTAGTTGATAATTTCAACACCAAAACCCCCATTTGACATTCGTGTCACCCCCTGATTTGAATGATGATTTTATTCCTATGACTGATTTGACCATATTCATACTTCCATATTGAATCTCAAACACGTACCGCTCTTTGTGGGATTCGACCCCAACTCATTCAGTTGAGTTTTATACTGACTAGCGATCGTTGACACTTAGAATTGGATGAAGTGTCCTTGAAACGTTAATCAGTGACGCCGAAGGAAAAGGTGAAATTGGCCACTTATCAACTTAACTGTGTTGCTCAAGTTTAGTTCAACCAATGGAAAGAAGAGAGGGAGGTTGATATGGGTCCTCTTGATTGGGAAAAGTTCTAAGTTGCTTTCCTTGATAAGTTCTTTGTAGGCAAAAGTTCTTGAGTTCATTAACCTTCGTCAAGGAAATATGAGTGTGAAATAGTATGCTTTGAAATTCACACAATTGTCCAAATATGCTCCTTTTATGGTTACGGATTCTAGGGAAAAGATGAGTAAGTTTGTTTCAAGTGTATCCAAAATGGTGGTTAAGGAATGTCGTACGACCATGCTTATTAAATAAATGGATATTTCTCGCTTAATAACACATGTTTAACAGATAAAAAGGATAAGCTTAAGGAAAGATCTAGGGAGGCAAAGAGGGCAAAGATGGTGATGGTGACTTCTCACATTTGAGGTCAGATGGACATGGTTGTTCTAGATTCCGACAAAGGTTCTCCAGTCAGGGTTCCTTTAATTCTCCATTTCTGAAGTTCAACAAAGATATGGTGTCTAACCCTAAGCCTTAAGGAATAAATGGTGGTGGATATTCTTTGTCTACTTGTACTAGGTGTAGAAGGAAGCATGCTGTTAAATGATTTGCCAGTACAGATGGTTGCTTTGGTTATGGTAAGAGTGGTCACAAGATAAGGGATTGTCCGTCACTTGCTACTAAGGGAAAAGATGGTAGGAAAGTTATGCCTAGTGGTTTGGGTTCAAGTTCTCCAAAGAAGAACATATTTTATGCACTTCAAACTCGACATGAGCAAGAGGATTCTCCCGATGTGGTTAGCGGTATGTTGAAAGTATTTCATCTTGATGTTTATGCTTTGCTTGATCTCGGTGCTACTTTTTCTTTTGTGATGCCATATGTGGCTATGAGGTTTGATGTTTCTCTGGATGTGTTGTTAGACCCTTTTTCTGTCTCTACTACTATTGGTGAGCCTATTGTGGCTAAGAAAGTCTATAGAAATTGTCTCATCTTCTTATCTCATAGAGTCACTCATGTTGATCTTTTAGAGATAGATATGTTAGATTTTGATATTATTCTTGATATGGATTGGCTCCATTCTTGTTATGCTTCTGTTGATTGTCTGAGTGGTCAAGTTTCTATTTCTAAATTAGCCCGTCCTAGAGTGGAAAAGGGGAAATTCAATGCCTAAGGGTCGGTTTTTTTCTTGTCTTAAAGCTAGAAAAATGATTTCTAAAGGGTTGTATATATCATCTTGTTCGGGTTAGGGATATGAATTCTGAAACCCCTATTCCTGAGTCTGTCCTCATTGTAAATGAGTTTCCAGGTATTCCTCCCGAAAGGGAAATAGACTTCTGTATTGACCTTCTCCCAGATACACAACCTATCTCTATTCCTCCTTACCGTATGGCTCCTATAGAGCTTAAGGAATTAAAAGAGCAATTGAAAGACTTGTTGGATAAAGGTTTCATCCGATCGAGTATATCTTCATGGTGTGCTCCAGTTTTATTTGTTCGTAAGAAAGATGGTTCACTTCACATGTGTATTGACTACCGACAATTGAACAAGGTTACCATTAAGAATAAGTATCCTATTCCAAGGATAAATGATTTTTTTGATCAACTCCAAGGAGTGAGTTACTTCTCTAAGATTGACCTTTAATCGGGTTATCACCAATTGAGGATGAAGGAAAATGATATTCTGAAAATGGCTTTTCAGACTTGGTATGGTCATTATGAGTTTTTGGTAATGTCGTTTGATTTCACTAATGCTCCGACCACATTCATGGACTTGATGAATAGAGTGTTTAGACAATATCTTGATATGTTTGTGATTGTGTTTATCGATGATATCTTGATTTCCTCGCAAAGTGAGGATGAGCATGCCGATCACTTGAGGATTGTGTTGCAAGTCCTCAAGGACCAACAACTATTTACAAAGTTTAGTAAATGCGAGTTTTGGTTGATATCCAAACTTTTCTTGGTCATATTATTTCTGGTAAGGGTATTGAAGTGGATCCTAAGAAGACGGATGTGGTTAAGAGTTGGGCTAGACCTCTATTCCCTTCAGATATTCGAAGTTTCTTGGGTTTGGATGGATATTATAGAAGGTTTGTGGAAGGGTTTTCTTCGATTGTCTCTCCATTAACTGCTTTAACCCAAAATAAAGTTAAGTTCTTATGGCCAGAAGCATGTGAGAAGATTTTTCAAGAATTGAAAGATAGACTTACCTCCGCTCCGGTGTTGACCTGATGAGTTTGTTGTTTATTGTGATGCTTCAAGGATTGGATTAGGATGTGTTCTTATGCAAAATGGAAAAGTTATTTCTTATGCTTCAAGGAAACTCAAGATTCATGAAAAGAACTATCCTACCCATGATTGGGAACTAGCAACAATTGTTTTTGCCTTAAAGATTTGGAGGCATTATTTGTATGGTGTTCATGTTGATGTCTTTACCAACCACAAAAGTTTGCAATATGTGTTCAAGCAAAAGGATCTAAATCTTCGCCAACGTAGATGGCTAGAATCTTGAAAGACTATGATATGAGTGTCTTTTATCACCTGGGCAAAGCCAATGTAGTGGCTGATGCCTTAAGTCGGTTGTCCATGAATAATATTGCACATGTTGAGGATGGTAAGAAAGAATAGGTTGTTGATGTCCATAGACTAGCTCGGTTAGGTGTTCGGTTGGTTGATTCAAGAGAGGGTATTGTTGTTGGTCATAATGGTTCAAAATCATCTTTTGTGTCTGATGTGAAAGCCAAGCAACGTCTTGATCCGATTTTGGTTGATTTGAAGAAAGTAGTGCTTAAAATTCCATTGAGGCTTTCTCCCAAGGGGGAGATGGTATGCTTCGATATCAAGGTCGTTTATGTGTTTCCGATGTTGATGACTTTAGAGAGAAAATCTTATCAAAAGCCCATAGTTCTCGGTATTACATTCACTCGGAAGCCACCAAGATATACCATGACTTGCGGGAGGTCTATTGATGGAATGAGATGAAGAAGGATATTTTGTGGCCAAGTGTCCTAATTGTCAACAAGTGAAAGTTGAGCATCAAAAGCTAGGAGGTTTGTCTAAGATATTAGTATTCCTACTTGGAAGAGGGGAGATTTGAATATGGACTTTATTGTTGGTTTACCTCGCACCCGACAGTAATATGACTCGATTTGAGTTATAATATACCGTATGACGAAATCGACTCATTTCATTCCTGTCAAGGATTCTTATTCAGTAGAAGATTATGCTAAGTTATATCTAAGGGAAATGGTTAGGTTGCATGAAGTGTCCCTATCCATTATCTCCGTTCGTGGTACTTATTTTACTTCTCAATTTTGGAAGTCTTTCCAAAAAGGGCATGGTACTCGTGTCAAGCTTAGTACGACCTTTTATCCTCAAACCGATGGGCTAGAGGAACGTACTATTTAGAATTTGGAAGATAAGTTTAGAGCTTGTGTGATTGACTTCAAGGGTAATTGGGATGATCATTTGCCGTTGACTGAGTTTGCATATAATTATAGCTATCATTCAAGTGTTGGTATGGCTCCATTTGAGGTTCTTTATGGTAGGAGGTTTAGATCTCTTATAGGTTGGTTTGAAGTTGGTGTGATTGCTTTTATAGGTCCCGAGTTGGTACATAAGGCTATGGATAAAGTTCAGCTTATAAGAGAAAGGTTGAAAATGGCTCAAAGTTGTAAAAAGTCTTATGCCGATGTTAGAAGAAGGGATCTTGAGTTTGATGTTGATGATTGGGTTTTAAATTTAACCTATGAAAGGTGTAATGAGGTTTGGTAAGAAGGGGAAGCTTAGTCCCTGATATGTAGGCCCATATCAGATTTTGAGGTGTATTGGTGAAGTTGTTTATGAGCTTGATTTGCCTAATGATTTAGTATCGGTACATTCAATTTTCCATGTGTCCTTATTGAAGAAGTGTGTTGGAGATCTGACATCTATTGTACCATTAGAGAATCTTGGGTATAAAGGAGAGTCTTTCTTATGAAGAGGTTCTGGTTGAGATTTTAGACCAACAAGTTCAAAAGTTGAGGAATAAAGAAGTTGCATATGTAAAAGTGTTGTGGATGAATCAAATGGTTGAGGGTGATACTTGGGAGGTCAAGGCCGATATGATGTCCCGATATCCTCATCTCTTTCCCTCCACTCCTACTCTAGCTTGAGGTTTATCTCCTCATTATTCATTCTTCTGATTTCATGCGTCTTAGTCATTCTCATGTTTCCTCATGCATGCATGCATGCTCATGAAAAATCTATTTTTTTGAGGATATGATTTAGCTTAATTGATTGCTTCATGGTTAGGTGCAATTGAATATGATTTGCATGTATGCCTTATGAAATGATGTTTTGAATATGTTTTAGTTTGGAGTCAATGTTCCTCCTTAGTTATGTACATTTTGATGAAGTTACATTCATGTTGGGTTGTTAGTTTCTCTCCTAATTTTTTTTCATGCTAGTTTGAGTTCCATTCGAGGATGAATGTTCCCAAAGGAGAGAAATTATAACACCTCAGATTTTGAAAAGGCAAAAGCGGGTTAACGAGTAGGATTACAAGCCTAAAACAGGGTAGAGACCCTTCACGAAACCCTAAATGGTCTGCTTAGGGCACCACTAGCCGTTTAAGGCAAGTTTCCCAATCATACAGGGCTGCCAGGATTTGGGTTCACCTGGACGGTTCCCTATACGGTCCTTGGAGACCTATACGGTCCACTTAGGGACCCATATACATCACCCATCAACTTTTATGTTAGGGTCATTTTTTTCTTTCTCCTATGTGTTTGGTACCTAAGTTATGTCGTTTTAACCCCTATTTCAAGACTTATATAAGTGATTTAAGTCCTAAAACTACCCATTCTAAATCATTCACCTAATTCCTAAATTTCCCTTCAAAATCAGCCCCAAAATCCTCTCTAAGGCTAACGAAGAAGAAGCTAGGGTTTCACTTCAAGATTTTCAATTCACCATAGTTATGTAGCCTTGATCACTAAGGTATGTTAGTATTCACATATGGAGTTCTTCCTCCACAAAGTTCCTAAAATCTCCAAGTTTTACAAGTTAGATTCTCAATTCAAAGTTATGATTTTATTCAATCTTCATGAGTTCTTTTCAATTATGATTCAATTAATTATTTCCTATCTTCTAATGCATGAATTGAAAGTATTTACATGATTTTGAGTTGAATTCATATGAACCCATACGTGATCCATGATTTTAGACTATGAACATATGATGAAGCGTATGAACTATGAAATATGAATTTATGAAGATATGCATGCTTTTATGAAGTTGATGTAAATGATTTGAGGATGCTTTGAGAGTAAAGTATCAAAGTTTTTATTGTGAAAGGTTTTCTCACATATTACTAAGAATATGATTGTGAAACATTTTCTCACATAAGGATTCATAAGGTTGAAAGGTTTTCTCACCTAAGTTGAATCAAGTTTAAGAGGTATTCTAAATGACTTTAGCTTGGATTGGTTGTTTAATTGTGCCTTTCCATGGATGATGAAATGAATATGATTAATGACTATTCTATGGGATTTATACTTAGCACCGATAAGATATTGTGATAGAGGCTCTCCCGTTAGTAAAGGTCGGGTCTCTAGTAGCAATCTCCTTGTCCCATAGCTATGTGCCACCATAGGATTGTATCAGATAGACATTAGCTAGTTGATCCACTTTAGCTCAGACTCATGGTTCTTACATTGGCAAGTAAGGACATCCCTTTTCAGTGTGGGACATACACTGGATTTCATGTTTAGCTCTAATGGTCTATGTCACTTATATGGTAAACTTCCCACAATTATGAACTAAGGTTACTTTTAAAGTATCTCACAAGTATTTTAAAGATGTTAAGGTTGCATTGGCCATGATTATGAATTATGTTTTCTAACCGTTTTTTTCTTATGATTTGACTTGTTTATTGCATGTCACGTAAAATCCTTTTAGCATAATTTCATAACTCTTATGCATTGTTATCATACTTAGTACATTCCATATACTAATACATATTTGTGTCTACATTGTTTCACTAATGTAGGGTCCAACGCTCTTACCTCTCACACTCGTGGCTAGTTGTTCCATTTGACATTTGAATATTGGTGAGTCCTCATGATCCGAGGGCCGAGACACTTTTATAGCTTTATGTCATTTCAGTTTTCAGACTTTGTACGTGGTGTATGAGTTACGTCCCAACCACTTCCTTTGATGTAGTAGATGACTTATTAAGGCTTATGTTAGACTTTCGCTTTGTCAAACTCTTTCATGATATAAGATTGTTTCATTTGAAATCTTTATTTCTATTATCTTGTATGATGTATGCTAAGTGGCTTGTATAGGGCCTCTCAGGGTTCTATACGTCATGTTACGCCTAAGGTATACTTTTGGTCGTGATAGTATATGGAATGAAGAATCTTCACACCTTTATCCTAACACTACGCCAAGTGCCACCCCACTAGCATCACACATAACTTCAAACGGTTGTCTCTAATCTATTGAAATAATGATGGCAGAAATCAACTTCTCTTTCAACCATTCAAACTCCTTAAGACAAGCTTTATCAAACTCGAACTTCGTCTCATTCTCAAGAAACTTTCATAATGGGTGCGCTATCTTAGAAATGTCTTTGATAAATCTTCGATAATATCCAACATGTCCTAGAAAGCTTCTAATCCTTTATAGAGATACGTGGGGGTAATTTTTCAATTACCTCAATTTTAGCTTGATCAACTTCAATGCCTTTGTTGGAGATCTGATGACCAAGAACTATGCCTTCTTTCACCATGAAGTGACACTTCTCCCAGTTTAGCACAAGATTGCATTCTTCACACCGTTTAAGTGCATCACCTAAATGGGTCAATCAATCATCAAACGAGTCACCTACTGCATAAAAATCATCCATGAATACCTCAATAGTGTCTTCCACTATGTCTGAGAATATGGACATCATGCAACGTTGAAAAGTTATTGGTGCATTACACAACCCCAATGACATCCTCTTGAATGCAAACGTCCTATATGTACAAGTGAAAGTGGTCTTCTATTGGTCTTCAAGGGAGATATAAATCTGATTGTAGCTTAAATAGCCATCAAGAAATTGGTATCATCCTTTACCAGCAAAACAATCTAACATATGATCCATGAACAGAATTGGGAAGTGAATTTTCTTTGTCAATGCATTCAGCTTGCGATAATCCATGCATACTCTCCAACAAGTGACCAACTTTATAGGTATGAGCTCATCCTATGCATTGAGAACCATACATAATGTATCTATCAGGTACTAAAATATAATGAAAATTGGCATAATTATGTATCAGATACATAACTATAAAAAAGATTCACACTGATTTAGGTGAAATAACAGGATTATGTATCAACAATAATATTTGAACCAAATACATTGTACCCAAATAAAGTTGTAATGTATCTGATAGTTGAAATATAAACATGATACATCAGTAAACACACGATTAACAGTTCCATAACATCGGAGAAACTATAAACCAGAACTCTGGCAAACATCTCAGTCACCACACACCCAAGTACCCATATATCTACTGGAATACCCTGTTCGTCGTTGGTGACCATCTCTGATGACATGTACAATGGGGTACCCCTCAATTCACATCTCAAATCATCATCTCTTTTTTATTCCAACTCTCTTTACCAATTCAAAATCAGTTATTTT
Source organism: Solanum etuberosum (assembly GCA_029582245.1). Lineage (NCBI taxonomy): Eukaryota > Viridiplantae > Streptophyta > Magnoliopsida > Solanales > Solanaceae > Solanum > Solanum etuberosum. Next base: position 103,070 of record JAJONR010001382.1, read on the forward strand.
TACCTTACCATCTTCACCCAGAAGAATATTTTGAAGCTTAATATCGCAATGAAAACAAAAAAGATGATGAAGAAATTTTTCTACCTATTTTAGAATTTGAATTGATGAAGAAAACTAGAATAACACGGTTGTAATTCAAAAAATATGAGTTTGAAGAAATCGTTGATACATGGCCCCTAATTTAGGCGTGAATTTAGGGGAGTTAAGCGTGAAGTAGGAAGGGGGAGGGTGATGTATCCGAGATTAAGAGATAGAAAAGGGAAAATGAGGATTTTTGTAATTTTTTAAATGATAGGAAATTTTAGAAACTATGGTAACATAAGATATATATTTAGGTAATTTTTTCTAAAATTAAATTTGATGTCACCAGATTGGGTCTGTGCTGCCCGTGTGCAGGACGGGCGTTCCCTCATCTAGTGTGTGTGTGTATATATATATACGACTTAAGATAACATAATCTCTTATAATTCCTACCATTTGAATTAGTTACAAAAATCCTCTTTTCCTTCTCACTCTTAACATCCGGATACACCATTCACATCTATTAGATATATTACAACTTTGTTTGTGTATAATGTATCTGGTTAAATGTTATTGTTGATACATAGCCCCAATTATTTCAAACTTAAATCAATATGAATCTCATTTATATGTATCGGGTGAAGGAGCAATCTATCCGAAAGTTCTGACAAATTCGAGATTATTATAGTTTGGAAAACTTTTAAGATAAGATGTAACTTTTAAGATCAGAGCCTAGAAAAGTTAATGGAGTATATGTAATAAGAATTCTCAGTTGACATAGGTATGGTTTCTACAGATCTGATCATGGATCAGAGAGAAAGTAGTACGAAAAGTACTAAACTTGAAGAGGTAGATATACCTCAAGATCTTGATTTGTTAAACAGATGGACTATTCCTGAAGTCAAGATAAAAACCATCTATGATTTTGGTTGGTTTGACAGATTGTCAACCTCTAAACAATTG
>JAJONR010001383.1:0-50000 GCA_029582245.1 Solanum etuberosum
CCCCCCCCCCCCCCCCCCCCCTTTTAAGGCACCTTAGATAGAAAAGTGACTAATGATCAATTTTCTGTACCGTCATTGTTGAGGGAGATGTTACTTCTGGTGGAATTTATTTAAAAAAATTAGGAGGTACTCGCTCAGTCGCTCCGCTTTAATTTATGTAATATAATTTAATTCAATATGAAATTTAAGAAATAAATAAAATATATATATATATTTGATACCAAGTACTCGGAAGCGAACCCCCTTAAATAATAAGAGGAAGAAAAGAGGAAGAAGGATAGGAAGCAAAAGTACGATAATTAAATAATAATTCAAGTACGTAAATGTAAGTGCAAATGCAATAAATTAGGTGACAGGGCCGACCATATGTTAAATAATGCAAATAATTAATTAAAGGTAGGTGGCGGTGCCAATCATAACTAATTAAAACAATAAGAAGAAAGATTAAAAAAGTAAAGGAAAAGACTATCTCATTTTCTAACATATAAAAGAATCTAAAAATCAATATTCGATCGAACTGTCTTTTGTCCTTCGATCCTTGGAAAGATATACTCTAGGGTTTTCGATTTATTTATATGAAGTATGAAGGAAAGGGACTGTTTGTTCCTCGAAGAGATCTTTCAAAACAAGAAATTGATTGAATTATCTTATTAAGACAATTCATGATTCATATGCTTAGTCAGAAGGAATAATCCAATGGAGTTCATGGATTTACCTAGGTCAGTTCATGGGCTAATCAGCAAAGGATTTTGGTTTCAAAATTGAAATTTGATATTATTATAAATAAATTTAAAAATACAAAGATGGAAAAGAGCAAACTCTAACCAAGTATTCTTGTATGAGAGAGATCTTCTTGCAAGAAAAATAATGTGTTTTACAATATGGAGAGGGATGTCTTTTATAGTCAAAGATTTGCTACAGTAAAAGTGCAACAGTGTTGCTACAGTACCACCCACAATTATTTTCAGCCCATACTTGCTTATGTCATGGATAACATCATTTTTTATGATGTCTTTATTGTGTCATTGTGATGTTAAGGGAGTTGAAAATTAATCTGCAATTGACATCATCTTCATCCTCGAATTGGAATTTATCTGACGCCTATGATTAGTTGCTGGGAAGTTCATCTTTGATTTGTTTTAGGATTTTCTCCATTTTTTTGGATGAACTCACCTCTACTACTTGAGCTAGCTAGTTGTGCAGTTTCAATTGATTTTTGTTGTAAAAATTGAACTTGAGCAGCATCTGTCGGGATCAAATATCCTTGATTGCGTAGAAATCAGTTTTTTACTTCTGTGACACAAGCTTCTTTTGAGTTCGAATTTTTTCACCATTTTCAATGGCCTTGGAGGGACAATGGGAGTCCTGTGTGTCTATCTGGCTTATGGAATGCAAATTTCTGTGAAAATATCTACAGAACATGAAATCTGTGGGAAAATTCTAAGAGCAAAGGAATGTAATGTTGATTGGAGAAGTTCTGACAAAAGCAGTTGTATGATTCTATTACTGGTGATGGAATGATATCAACTTTATGATCATAGACAGGTCATCATTAATGCAAAAACCATTGAGGAAATTCAGAAATCAGTTGCTTTCTCCAAAGGAAAATCCATGAATGTATGTCAGTGTCATTTTTGAAAGTGAAGGCATTCATCCGTGCGTTTTGGTAGTCAAAATAAGTATAGTTTTGGAGTTCAAATGGTTGAGAAAGTCTTTTGTACTTGGCTAGGAGTATGCCCCATTTTTTGGGTGAGATTATTTTATTAATCCACACCGTAGTATGGATAACATATGTTTGTGTTGGCTTATCCTTATAGTGATTGAACATGCAAGATCGGGTATCTGCGAGTATGAACTCATAATTTTTTGTGTATATATCAGAGTATTTTGGATGAAATTTATCGTAGGAATAAGTATTTTCTTAGCTACCTCCCGGGGTTTGAATGCCAAATTACTGATTTGATTTGTATTAGTGGGTAGACACAATCACTATTGAAGTAGGTTGATCATCAGAGGAGGATTCTCCGCTTGAAGAAATTGGTTGGGGTGTTGATGAAGAAATTGATTTGTTTAGTATTGGGCATACCTCGTTTGTGCTCATGTTTTGTGATAAGTTAAATGAAAAATTGATGAGGCTTACTACCTCCACCAGTGTTTTAGTAGTCCTAATAGCAGCCATAGAGCGGGAAGAAGAGGTTGAAGCGTGACTTTGAGCCGCCGCTTGATAGAAATTTTTTTTGATAAAAAAGTATTGATTAATCAAATCTCTCCTACCGAAACTGGATATAACTGTGGGTCCTTTAAAACCAATGAACTGCTGCCAGTTTTTGAAATCTTCCTCTGTCCATGAGGTAGACATTTTTTGGGCTAGCTTATCTTTTTCTTCTTCTTCAACTAGGTCTGTCCATTTTTTTGGACTAAAAAATGAATTGAATTTGCATTTTCCAATAGGAAAGACTGTGGAATTCCTTTCATGACGTAATCTGCCGAAGTTTGATCATATCTTGGTTGGCTTGATCCAGTTGCACTGGTTGAGGGTTGCTTGGTAGCAATTGAATTTGTCTGCTGTTGGGAAACCAAAAGTAATGAATTTTTGGTTGGCTGATGTCCAACTAATGTTTTAATTTCATCTTGTACTCATTTTCAATAGTTCTATTTTTTTTTCCTACCCATAATTACATAAGCTACAAGAATTTCCGAGTAAGAAATTCTGGAATAGAGTTTGAGCTCCCTTTGATATACTCTATATCATTATCAAAAATAGATAAAATAGCTTGTCATCTAGAAAATATATGTTTAGAAGCAAGGTTTTGAATATCTTTTTGCAAAATAGATTTTGCAGCCTTACAATCATGCGTAGTGAAAAAAATTTATTCAGTAAATCTAATTAAAATTTTGAGATGCATAAAATAATTTTCAAAATTTCCTTTTTTATAGTAGGATAATTTTGTTGGGCCTTATTTCAATGCTTGGATGCAAATGCAATAATATATTCCTTTTCATTTTATTTTTTTATTTAAGATCCCACCATAACCTATATCTGATACATCTGTTTCAACTATTTTGAATGCAGAGGGAGCAAGGAAGGTCCTTGGCTTTCAATTTTATCACTTTAACGAATTGGTGTGGATGTTGGTCCATGAAGGAGAAGGTTTCTTCAGCCTATCATGAAGAGGCTTCAGTAAATTACTAAGGCATGGAATAAATTTTTCTATGTTATTGTCACATCCCAAGAATCTTTGGAGTTGGGTTTTGTCATGAATTTTATCAGAAAATTTATCAGCAAATTGGATGAATCGTTGGATAAAGATAATAGTGCCTCGTTGGATATTATGCCCAAGGAATCGTACATTAATTTAGAAAAGACTATAATTAGTTTTGAACAAAACTAAGCCATTATCTTTGATGATGTTTAAGAAAACTCACAGATGTTTGAAATGTTGGTCAAAGCTAGTAGAAAATACTAGAACATCATCAATGTAAACTATAATAAATTTTGAAAAAGGAGTTAAAATATCATTCATTATTTTTTGAAATTCTGAGGGAGCATCTTTCAGTCCAAAAGGTATAACATTTCACTCATATTATCCAAAAGGTACCATAAAAACTGTTTTATAACGATCTCTCGTATCAATTTGTATTTGCCAAAAATAGACTTGAAGGCAAATTTTGAGAAAATTATGACAGCATAAAGTCGATGGAGAAGATATTGTTTGTTTGAATAAGGTACCTAATCCAACGAAAAGCAGAGTTTAACTATTTATAATTGATGACTAATAAAGGGACTCCTCGTTCAATTTCAGAGCTTTTGTTGACATAAAAGGCAACATAACTCCATGGGAATTTTCTTGGAGAGATGATTTGTTTTTCGAGAAGGTCATTGATTTCTTCTTGACAGTGGATCATGAGTTCATGATTCATTTGAATAAGGCGAGCTTTTACATGAATTGTTTTCTCATCAAAGCTAGATTCATAAGGAAGCCTAACTAGGTGTTTCTTACGATCCTAGAAAGCTGTGGGTAAATCTGCACAAAGTTCCTTTTGTATTTTTATTTCTAAGATTTTGTTTTTGGCTTGGAGAGAAGGTTCCTTTAGTTATTATTGCATCCTTTGGAAATCGACTTCTTCCTTGAGAAAGTTGATTTGGGCCTCCTTGTGCTTTAAGGTGGAAATGACCTTTTTGATAGGAGGTTTATCAAAAGGAAGGGAAATGTTGATGCTTTCAATTTTGATGCCTTGGTTAGTCACCCTGAAAGGTATGAGTTCCTCTATAAAAGGAGTTTCAAGTATTACAGGGTTGGCAATATCTTTTACTAGCACGAACGAAGTTGAAGTTGATAGAATAGAGTCTCCTATAGAGGTTCAAACTTCGACATCAAAGAGCTTGTAACTAATCCCAAATTTATTGTCATTGGCAACTCTAAGGGCTTCTTTGATTTTTTTCAAAGAACCTGGTAGGAATGAGTCCTTGGACACAATTGAGATTAAGGATTTGCTTACTATAAGGGCAACAATATCTAGGTTTAAGGATTTGCTTACTATAAGGGTTACCCTAGTATGCCATCTACGAATAGAGATTCATGAGAGAAAGTTAATGAAATCACTTGTTTCCTCTCCTTGATTTGTTGGATCACTCGCTTGGGAACACTAGGCATAGATAAAAATTGTTGGAGGACAACGCGGTCTAATTCTAGTCTAAGCCTTGATATCTCTAATTTCTTCCTTAAGGAAAGCTATTTCAAACTGGAGATCTTGGATAGTTATGTCCTTTGACTTTTTGGAGGGAAATCGATTTAGGATATCAGTAATATTTTAGGTGTTTTTCACTTAGGGATGAGAAAATATATGAGAGGAAGAGGTGGAAGGTTTATCTAAAGCCTTTTTGAATTGCTCTAGATAGTTTTTTTTCCGGTCTAAATCATGTTTATTACTAATAATCTCAAGAAGAAGATCATGTTTTGTAGTGAGAACATTAACCTCATGTTTGCTAGTTTGGTCTTGGTCATATTCATATGACTCTTAGTCATCATTCTCAATTTGGTTGAAATTATTTTAAAATTCATCTTCTGCATAATCAGAATTTTCGCTATCTTCCAGTAAGAGGTTGTGAATGTGGTTAAGGACAGATTCATCAAGGTTAAGAATTCTAACCTTTTTGGAGAGTTAGCAATATTTGTCAATATGGCCAGGCTTATCACACCTATAGCAATTACCATTATTGGGTGCTGGAGGGGAAGTCTTTTTGGTTGTTTTCTGATGTTTTGGAGGATAAGTTTTTGATTTTCTAAATTGTGAGAAAAACTTGGAAGTAGAATCTTATTTTCTGGGGGTTGATTTTCTAAAAGATTTCTTTCTATAAGGTGGAAGACCAAACTATTCACAGAAACTTTCTAAATCTCGGCGGGTTTGAACCCTATCTTTTGCTATCTGTCTTAAAGTTTTATCTTTATGATAAATCTTAAGAGAAACTTATTGAATCAGGATGGTTAGACGGCCATAAGTAATTTGCTCGCAAGGAATATTATCGCCAAGGTGCAAGTTTTGGAGTTCTTCTTTGACTAGGTCCCTATAGACTTAAGTAGACCATCTAGAAATTTTTCTTTCCAGCATGGGAGGTTACCATCTGGTTTTTCATAAATTCTTGTGAGGAAAGAATCTTTATATTCTCTAAAATGAGAAAGTGTCTTACACATAAGATTGTTAAGTATTTCAAAGGACCTTTCTCTAAAAGTACATGGGCTCCCTATGAAGGTCTTGATGATGGTATGAATAAAAGTATTGGTTGAATCAGGAATAATATGACCATCCTTGAGAATTGGATTTCCTTGGGGGTCAAGTCAGACACTTTGAAAGATATTTTGTTTATCTTCATCAGTAAGATGTGTATCCCACCAGCCCTTAAGCTTTTCGGTGAAACCTGCTACAAGGACATAGGTAGTGAGTTGGTCTGAACAATTATGGGAGGTCTTATAAGCAATGGCAATCATTGTCATATATGATGTAATTTGGAAAGCATGTTGTATTCAGAATATTCATCTATGTTCCATTCATAGATGTTGTTGGCATTGTAGTTATTTTGCATAACAACAGGCTTTTCTTCTAAAGAAATGTCTGGATGGCTAGCTCTAGAACAATAGATTTTTTGCGGTTTTCAATGTCACGCCCCGAGCCTACACCCTAGACATGGTTGGCATCCGAGATCCCTTGTTGATCCCCAAGTGAACCCTTGGCCTGGCTGACTACTTAGCGGAAGACTTACTCAATCATTTTTAGTTTTAAATAACTGAAGGGAGAACATTTAAGTCAAATACTGTCTGAACTGTCTGAGAATACTGAATATAGACGGTAATATTTTGGTAAAATATCTGAAGATAAATACTGAGAGACTCTCTAACATGGTCTATCTATGAAGCTTCTATTGTCTGAGATAGGCGTCGGGAGCCTTAAATAAAACTACTAAAGAAAATAAATGACTGGAGTCCTCTGAAAGCAAAGAGGCCTCACCAAAAGTTGGTAAGAAGTTGGGTGATATCAACGATGCACCTGTTGATGATCCTGAACACCTGTATCTGCAACATAAGATGGTATAGGCCGAATAATATCAGTACATTAAATGTACGAGTATGTAATAAGGATGTGTGAAACATTAACTGGACTGAAAGACTGAAAGACAACTCAGTTGAAGTAAAACATAAACATGAGATATAATTATTTAAACTTCACAAATAAAAAGCAATAATAGCAATAACATATACTGGAGAGTTTCTCTAACCGACAACAATCACTATCAGTCGTGTGATGATACAACATCTTACCCACGTTGCCAGAGTCTCTATATACCTTGCCGAAGTATAGAATGCAACTGAACTGATGGATCCACTAAAAAACATTCATGAGGCAGGTGATGAGTCGTCTATCTTACAGTACGGTCCTATCGACGTTGGCTATGTAATCTATGGGATTCGAGTTGTCTGAACTCTTACTCCATATCGATGCTCAATACTACTCTCAAAATAATATACTTGTATAATATGCTCATAGTTTGATAAACTATATGTCTGTCTGAGTAAAGGGTGAGACAAAGCTCAAATTTGTGAGTCAAAGCTCAAATCTTTCTTAAATATATCTTCCAAAGTCATGTATATAACTTAAATTATGAGAAAGTTTTCTAACTTGCATAACTCATAAGTATTCGAAATTAATTTTCATAATAGCATAAATAATCTAAAATCCTGCTTTGAAATATATGCTTCATGAATCATACTAATGCCATGTCAATAACTCACAAGAATAACAATGTAAAACCTTACGAAGTATAAAAAGGAAGTACATAGGTCAAAAATCATGAATAATTAATTTAAAGAAATTGAGCAATTCGGAACAAAATTATGGATGAATTTGAAAGTGGGTTTGATAACCCTAACTATGAAATTTAGTTCATGAACATTGATAAATAATGGATATGAGGATGAAAGGAATTCTTCATTGAAATCTGACGTAACTTAATTGCTCCAATTACCAAAAAAGTATTATCTTGGAAGAAGAAGACCTACAGAACCTTCTTGAACCTTGGAGATGAGCTCTTGAGGAGCTTTGTTGAAAAATATATGAATTTCATGAGTAGAAGTCATTAATTCATTTTAAGATGAAGAAATTATGAAGTTCTATGGTCAAATCTTACCTTGGATGATGGATGAACCTTGGAGGAAGTTAGTTTCTTGAAAACTTTTCTTTCTAGGGTAAATTTATGAACTAGAGAAGTGAACTACGTGTTTGGAGGGTCATTAAAGCCTCAAACTCCCACGCGGCAAACGTCTCAGGTGCGCAGGAACGTAGTAGCTACTGCCTCGGCGCGCGCCCACACGGAAAGTTCTTGGGCCGCGCGGCCGCGGCCGGCGCGTTGTAAGGCATTGTCTAGTAAAAAGGGCTTAACTTCTTACTCTAAACTTCAATTGATGCAAACTTGGTGCCATTGGAAAGAAAACTCATAGATCTTTAATTTTATATGTTACGGTACACGTAATTCTTTATATACTGAAAGATATGGTCATTTGAAGTAGACTCTTTCGTAAACTAATGCGAAAAACTTAGCCGAAAGAGAGACTTTGATCTTGACTTAGTGTTAGAGGTCCCTTTGACCATAAATAACTTCTGATACCCTTGATACACTTGGTAACGATATTTAAAACACATGAGCAAGTAGTACATCAGTTGGTTCAAGCTCATATAATTAAGAAGAATGACTCGGATTCTAAGATTAATGTTGCGAGGTGTTACAATATCTCCCCCTTGGGATCTTTCGTCCTCGAATGATGACTAAACTAAGAAATTCACAATGGCACAAATACAATGCAGAGACTGAAATACACCAGTAAATACTTAAACGGAAGCACTCAACACATGATTACACACTAAATCTAAAATAGGGAAAGGGTCATTACCTTTAACATCAGCGTCTAGAGGGATGAATAGATGAGGGTATCTTACTTTCATATATATTTTTTGGCCTCCCATGTAGCCGCTTCAACAAACTGATTTCTCCATAAAACATTGACTGATGCAACGTCTTTGGTCCTCAACTTGCGAACCTGACGATCAAGAATCTGGACTGAAATCTCTTCATAGGACAAATTATCTTTCACAAAAATACTCTCTGTGGTAACAACTAGTCATGGATCGCCCAAACATTTCTTAAGCATGGAGATAAGAAATACTAGATGAATATCTCTAATTCTGGTTGTAGCTCCACTCATAAGCTACATTACCAACCCTTTTTGTAATCTGGTAAGGACCAATATAACAGGGACTAAGCTTCCCTTTCTTACCAAACCTAATAACACCTTTCATGGGCGAAACCTTCAGATATACTCAACCATTGACCTCAAACACCAAATCTCTCCTTATAGGATATCTGACGACTTTGCACTGTTTTCAACTTTCCTTGAATATTCTTCGCCTTCTCCATGGCTTGATGAATCAAGTTTGACCCTATCAACTTAGCTTCACTAACCTCAAGCTAGCCAATAGGAGATCTATATCTTCTCCCATAAAGGGCGTCAGAAGAAGTCATCTTGATACTGGAGTGATAACAATTATTGTAAGCAAACTCTATAAAAGGCAAGTGGTTATCCCAATTAGCTTTTAAATCCATCACACATGCTCTCAACATGTCCTCTAAGGTCTGAATTGTATGCTCTGCTTGACCATCCTTCTGAGGATGAAAAGAAATACCACGGTTTAACTTTGAATCCAAGCCTTTCAGAATGACTTTCAAAACTGAGCGGTAAATTGTGCACCCCTATCTGAAATGATGGACAAAGGCACTCCATGAAGTCGGACTATCTCACGGATGTATAGAATGGCATACACTTTTGCTGAATTTGTAGTCTTTACCAGTAAGAAATGGGCTGATTTAGTAATCCAATCTACAATCACCCAAATTAAATCATGTTGTCTGCGAGATCGCAACAAGCTAGTAATGAAGTCCATATTAATCATCTCCCATTTTCATTCCGAAAGAGCTATGTTTTGAGCCACACCATATGACCTTTGGTGTTCAACCTTAACTTGTATGCAGTTTGAGGACTTAGCAACAAAATCTGCAATACACCTCTTCATACTATTCCACCAATAAACCTCTCTCAAGTCATGGTACAACTTTGTTCAACCCGGATGGATCGAATATCTAGAACTATGAGCTTCTGCCGTGATCCTCTCTTGGAGTTCATCCACCTTTGGAACACACAATCTACATTGATATCTCAACACACCCTCCCCCTAAAAGCCATCACTTTCTGTTTATGAACATTTGTCTTCAACTCAAGTAGGATGGGGTCCTTATCTTGCTTCTCTTTCACTTCCACCACCAAGGATGATTCAGCCCCATTCATTACAACAACTCCACCTTCATTAGAGTCTACTGAACGTGCAAGTTTGTGCACTTCCTTTGCTAACTCTTTCTTTCCTTCCCCAATATGAGCAGTACTTCCCATGGACAACGTGCTTAGGGCATCAACAACAATATTAGCCTTCCCTGGGTGGTAGAGAATACTCATGTCATAATCCTTAAGTAACCCTAGCCACCTCATCTACCTAAGTTTAAGCTCCTTCTGACGGAAAACATACTGAAAGCTCTTGTGGTCAGTGAACACATCCACATGCACACCATAGAAATAATGATGACTTATCCTAAGAGCAAACACCACTACTGCCAATTCGAGATCATGAGTCGGATAATTGTTCTCGTAGATTTTTAGCTGCCTAGAGTCCTAGGCTATAACCTTACCATTCTGCATCAACACACAATCAAGTCCAACTCTGGATGTATCACAATATATAACAAAACCTTATGTTCCCTATAATAGGGTCAATACTAAAGCAATAGTCAATCGAGTTTTTAATTCTTGAAAGCTTTCCTCACAAGCCTCATACCATTGAAACTTAGCCTTCTTCTGAGTCAACTTAGTCAATGGGGATGAAATGGATGAAAATCCTTCTACAAACCTTCTGTAGTAACTAGCCAAACAGGGGCAGAGCTACAGTGGTGTTAGGGGGTTGGACACCCTTCATCAGAAAATTATACCGTATATTTAAGTAAAATGGTACCCTAAATGACTACTTAATATATTTTGGACACCCTGAGTCCATCAAGCATGCGTAGCCCAATGGTTCTTGGGGCTGAAAAAATAGCGCGCAAGGTGATTGGGGGAGCGCAAGTTCGATTCCCACAAACAAACATTTCGTCCTTTATGCTATATTTTAAAAGGAGATTTTTTTTAGTTACTTTCTAAATCTAAATAATAGTTAATACATTTATTATTTGAAATAATTCTAAATTAGTATTATTTGATAAAATAATCTTTGATTAGATACAGCTTAAAAACTTAAGAAAAAAAACTAAAAATTAAGCAGCCAATCAGAATTTTAATTGGTTTGATTTTGACTTTTTAAAAATTTAAATTTTAAATAAAACTTATTTTTTTATTTAATTTAAGTTAATAAACCACCCTGAAACTTTATATAAAATAACTAAAAGCAAAAAGGCTCCATATAGAATTCTTTTTTAAAAACTTTATTTGATTGTACTCTTTATTTTACATGTCTCATTGTTACTGTCCTCGTCGCTTGAAGCATAAAAATCATGTCATTCTAAGTTGAATTTTCTCCTTTTTTCTCTTTTTTTTTCTTCTGTCCGATCACGTTATATTAAACTAAATATACACATTAAAACTAGATTTTTGTAGTTTAACTTTAAATTTTTTTGTACATTTGTTCATAAAAGAAATTTAATTATTAATATTACGTAGTTTGATTTTAAAATTTTCATTACACTTATTCGCCATTTTTTTTAATTAATGCAATTCTTGGACACCCTTCGTAAAATTTCTGGCTTCGCCACTGCAGCCAAACCTAAGAAACTTCTTACGTCAGTCGGGGATGTGGGTCTGGGCAAATTCTTCACTGCCTCTATTTTCTGAGAAACAACTTGAATACCTTCTCCAGACACAACGTGGCCTAAGAACACCATAGATTCAAGCCAAAATTCACACTTCGAAAACTTGGCAAATAACTCCCAATTCATAAGAGTTTGGAGGACTATTCTGAGATGACTAATGTGATCCTCCTCATTTCTAGAGTAGATCAAGATATCGTCGATTAATACGATAACAAACTTATCCAGATACTACTTAAAATACTCTATTCAGGAGATCCATGAATGTTGCAGGGGAGTTAATCAAACTGTACGACATGACAACAAACTCATAATGACCGTAACGGGTCGTGAAAGTTGTCTTCGGGATGTCACTTTTTCTCACTTTCAACTGATGATATCCAGATCTGTGGTCTATCTTGGAGAAGCAAGTAGCACCCTGAAGTTGGTCGAAGAGGTCCTCAATTCTTGGAAGGGGATACTTATTCTTTATGGTGACCTTGTTTACCTGGCGCTAATCGATACACATCCTAAGGGAACTATCCCTTTTTCGCAAGAATAAGACCAGAGCGCCCCAAGGCGAGGCACTTGGTCGGATAAAGCCCTTAGCAAGGAGATCTTTTAACTGTTATTTAACTCTTTTAACTCAACTGGAACCATTCTATATGACGAAATAGAGATGGGTTAAGTATCTGGAAGGACATCAATTCCAAAGTCTATCTCCCTTTCGGGAGGTACTCTGGGAAGATCGTCGGGAAAAACTTCTAGGAACACATTTACGATTGATACTGACTGAAGAGGTGGTGTCTCAACACTATAGTCATTAAATCTGACTAAGTGATAGATGCACCCCTTGGAGACTAACTTTCTAGCCTTAAGGTATGAGATGAAATGACCCTTACGCAGTGTTGGATTAATCTTCCATTCTAGGACTTACTCATTAGGGAACTGAAACCTAATCACTCGAATTCTACAATCGACCAATGCATAACAAGCATAAAGTTAGTCCATGCCTAGAATGACATCAAAATCCACCATGTCTAATTCAACTAAATGAACCATGGTGTTTTTTTGTTGAATGGAGATGGTACAATCACTATAGACTCTTTATGCTAAAATAGACTCATTCATAGGGGTAGAAACACTGAATGGATCAAGAAGTTATTTGGGACAAGTTCCAAACCTTATGGCTACGTAAGGAGTTTGTCACACCCCGAACCTACACTCCGAACGTGGCAAGCACTCGAGAACCATTGCTGGTACCCAAGCGAACCCTTGGCATGGCTCATTACTCAGCGGAAGAATTACTCAACAATGTAGGAACTCAATTGGAAAGATTAACTCATAAGGTCTCATAAGTAAAATAGTTTAACTCAAAATTCTCCAATGAACATAAGTGTTCAATTCAAAGTCTTTAAAACATCAACAAGGAAAATGAGAAAATGACTTATCAACTACTAATGTCTATGAAGCCTCTAAATACTGTGAGGGAAGTCGGGACAAGACCCACGACCTCCTAACAAAACAAAACCATACTTTTAAGTTGGGGTCATTTTAGTCTTTTCCCCTATGCGTTGGACCCCTAAACTACGTCGTTTAACCCCTAAACTACGTGGTTTTGGTCAGTTTTAGCCTAGTACCTTAATCAGAACTTACCCAAATCAATCATTCACAAAAAAATCATCAAACTTAGAACAAAAGAGGCGACCCAAACCCTTCCAAGAACGCAACAAGTGTTCTCCGGTTCCTACCCCAAAATAGAAAGATTTCTCCGTGAAATTCGTCACCAGGTATGTGGTATTTCACTAGTGGGTTCCTTTCATCCACTAGGTCCCTAGAATTCAGTCAGATTCTTGATTCCCTTCATATTATCTAGACCTAGGGTTTCTTGAACTTTAGATATTGTTGTGATGTAGCTGTTAGATTGTTCCAAATCAGATTATCATGTTGTTGTAACATCGTTGCCTAGTTCATTGCATGAAATTCAGAGCCCTAGTGGTGTAGATTCAGTTAGTTCATAAATTACACTAGCTAGGTCAGTTTAAACAGATATACGTGCCTCAGATTTCGAATATTTTACTGTCAGTTATAAATGAAGCATTCTCAGTTAGCATGTCAGCATAATAAGCTATCCAGTATAATTCAATTATGTTACATTGTTCATATTTCTCGTTGGGAGTAGGCTTAGACCGAGTGAACTAGGGTTCAGTGTACCTGAATAGTCCCAGAACTACGTGCTCCCGTAGGTTTATAAGTCCCTTCTGTGGGTATCATTTTAGTGATCACGCCAGTCATGCCTCTATACCTCTGGCAGGGTATATTGGGTCCTCTCGATGGGGCATATACATCGGACTCCATGTTTAGCTCGCGTAGTTTTATGTCTGTTATTAGTAGCTCCCACACTCAGATTTTTATGCATTTGACCAGGTTTCTCAGTTGTACTTTAGTATTCAGTTTTAGCATGTTATGTACTTGGTCATTGCATTCAGTTCAGTTCATTTCAGTAATCTCATTATTTCCATCATGTTCAGATTATATTACTGCTTAGTATGTTTTGTTCAACTTTTATTCTATCCTGCATGCTCAGTACATTCCAAGTACTGACGCATACTCTGCGCTACATCCTTTCATGATGTAGGTTCAGGTACTCATCATCCAGATCACGTATAGATCGGTTCCCGATCTCCAGTTGAGCAGCTGTAGTGGTAAGTCCTCATTCTTCGAGGACAATAGACATGTTTCCTATTTCAATAGTTTATTTTAGTTTCAGTTTTTACTAGAGTTAGCTGGGGACATGTCCTAGCATCTCTAGTCAGTTAGAGGCTTATTTCAGACATAGACTGATTCAGCTTTATCTTTTGAGTTATAGTTCAGTATTCTAAACTCTTTTTCCAGTATTTATATATTCAGACTTAGATTGGGTTCTCCCCATCATTTTATTTTATTTCATGTTTGAAGCTTCCGCATAGTATCGTTTGTTCAGTTGGTTAAGTATGCTTATAATATGCCAGCTCAGGGTTAGCTTGGGTCACTCGTGTTCCTAGGTCCCGTGTTTACGTCAAGGGGGTAGCCTCGGGGCGTGACAGTGAGGGCAAAAGGGCCTGTCATTCAGGTGATTATGGTGGTGCTCCACCTAAGAGTCAAGGTTACTTAGGGAGAGATTATCACTCCTAGTCTAGCAGACCCATTCATGTTGCTATACCAGCATTTCAGGCTGGTTACATTGGGCATAGTTCTTCGAGTTCGGTACATACTTCACAGGGTTCATCATCCAGACCTGTAGGCCGTGGAGGACATTCTGGTCATTCAGGTTCCTCTCATCAGCCTACGTCTCGTAGGGGTTGTTTTGAGTGTGGTGATATGGGACACTTTATGAGAGATTGCCTTAGGACCAGACGTGGTGGCTTGCATCAGGGTTCTCAGGCTTCAACTTTCAGGGCTACACAACCTCCAACTAGGGGAGGTGTACAGAGTGGCAGAGGTAGTTCTCATTCAGGTAGAGGTGGTTCTCCTTCTGGTCGAGGTGGTGGTCGTGGAGGTTCACAATCTGAAGGTGGTCATTCTCACTGTTATGCTTTTCCAGGCAGGCCAGAGGCTGAGACTTCAGATGTTGTTATCACAGGTATTATTCTGGTTTTTCATCGACCAACTACTGTATTATTTGATCCAGGATCTACTTATTCTTATGTGTCCACATATTTTGCTTCGAGTCTGGATATATTATGTGAGTCTCTTGATTTGCCGGTTCATATTTCTACTCCTGTTGGGGATTCTGTAGTGGTAGATCGGGTGTATCGACTATGTATAGTTACCTTGATGGGATATGAAACTCATGGAGATTTAAAGGTCTTAGATATGGTAGATTTTGATGTGATTCTTGGTATGGATTGGTTATCTCCTTATCACACAATTTTAAATTGTCATGCCAAGACGGTTACGTTACCTATGCC
Source organism: Solanum etuberosum (assembly GCA_029582245.1). Taxonomy (NCBI): domain Eukaryota; kingdom Viridiplantae; phylum Streptophyta; class Magnoliopsida; order Solanales; family Solanaceae; genus Solanum; species Solanum etuberosum. The sequence continues at coordinate 15,382 of JAJONR010001383.1, forward strand.
TGGAATTCCTATAGTAGAATGGAGAGGTTCTCTTAGTCACCCTCCTAAAGGGGTGATATCATTTCTTAAGGACCGTCACTTGGTAGAGAGAGGATGTTTGGCTTACTTGGCAGACATTCGAGATACTAGTGTTGAGACTCCTATGCTTGAGTCTATTCCAGTGGTGAGTGAATTTTCAGAGGTAATTACGATAGATGTACTAGGTCTTCCGCCTGATCGTGATATTGATTTTTGTATTTACATAGAACCAGACACTCAGCCTATTTACATTCTTCCTTATCGTATGGCACCGGCCGAATTGAAAGATTTGAAGGAACAATTGCAAGATTTGTTGAGCAAGGGGTTTATAAGACCGAGTGTATCTCCTTGGGGTGCTCCAATGTTATTTTTGAAAAATAAAGATGGGTCCATGCGTATGTGTATTGACTATCGACAGTTGAACAAGTTTACCATCAGAAATAAGTACCCGATACCTCGTATTGATGATTTATTTGATCAGCTGCAGGGTGCTTCAGTTTTCTCCAAGATTGACTTGAGATCTGGTTATTATCAGTTGAAGGTTAGGGCGGAGGATATCCCTAAGACAGCTTTTCGGACACGTTATGGCCATTATGAGTTTCTGGTAATGTCTTTTGGATTGATAAATGCCCCAGCATCTTTTATGGACTTATGAACGGAGTGTTCAGACCGTACTTGGATTCCTTTGTTATTGTCTTCATAGATGATGTATTGATATACTCCCGTGGTAAGGAGGAACACGAGCATCATTTGAGGATTGTGCTTGGGATTCTGAAGGAGAAGAAGCTCTATGCAAAGTTTTCAAAGTGTGAATTTTGGCTTAATTCAGTAGCATTCTTGGGACATGTAGTGTCCAGGGAAGGTATTATGGTGGATCCTAAGAAGATTGAGGCAGTTCGAGATTGGGTCAGACCTGCTTCAATTACGGAGATTCAGAGTTTCTTAAGCCTTGCAGGTTATTATCGATGATTTGTAGAGGGGTTCTCATCCATTGCATCCCCATTAACTAGATTGACCCAGAAGGAAGTGACTTTTCAGTGGTCTGACGAGTGTGATGTGAGTTTCTAAAAGCTCAAGACTTTATTGACTACTGTTCTGATTTTAACTTTACCCGTGAAGGAAGAGGGTTTTATTTTATATTGTGATGCTTCTCGTATTGTTCTTGGTTATGTATTTCTACAGAAAGGGAAGGTGATAGCTTACGCTTCGAGACAGTTGAAGATTCACGAGAAGAACTATCCTACTCATGACTTGGAGTTGGCGGCGGTAGTGTTTACATTGAAGATTTGGAGGCATTACCTTTATGGGGTACATTGTGAGGTGTTCACGGATCATCGTAGTCTCCAGTATATATTCAATCAGAGGGATCTCAATTTGAGGCAGCGAAGATGGTTGGAGTATCTCAAAGACTACGACATGACTATTCTTTATCATCCGGGCAAGGCAAATGTGGTAGCAGATGCCTTGAGCCGAAAGGCGGTAAGTATGGGTAGTCTAGCCTTGTTACAGGTTAGCGAGCGTCCTTTAGCTAGGGATGTCCAGTCCTTCACCAATAGCTTTGTGAGGCTTGATATTTCAGAATCTGGTATGGTTTTGGCTTATGTGGAGGCTAGGTCATCCTTGTTGGAGAAATTCGTACTCAACGATTTGATGATGGTGATTTATGTAAGATTCGAGACAAGGTGTCAAAAAGAGAAGCCAAGGATACAATTCTTGATAGTGAGAGAGTTTTGAGGATAAAAGGTCGTATATGTGTTCCTAGGACAGGTGATTTCACTAGACTGATCATGGAGGAGGCACATAGTTTGAGGTACTCTATTCATCCGGGGGCTACTAAGATGTATCGTGACTTGAAGCAGCATTATTGGTGGTGTCTTATGAAGAGGGATATAGTAGATTTTGTATCTCGGTGTTTGAATTGTCAGCAAGTGAAGTATGAACACCAAAAGCCTGGAGGTGTAACTCAGAGGATGCCCATACCTGAGTGGAAGTGGGAGCGTATTTCTATGGACTTTGTGGTAGGGTTGCCGCGTACCTTGGGTAAGTTTGATGCTATATGGGTCATCGTGGATCAATTGACTAAGTCTGCACACTTCGTGTCAGTTCAGACTACCTATAATTCTGAGAAGTTAGCTAAGATCTATATTCGAGATATAGTTCGCTTGCATGGGGTTTCCATTTCTATTATTTCAGATCGTGGCACACAATTTACATCTCATTTCTGGAGGTCTATGCAAAAGGAGTTGGGCACTCGGGTGGATCTTAGTACAACCTTTAACCCTTAGACAGATGACCAGTCTGAAGGGATTATTCAGGTTCTTGAGGACATGTTGCGGGCATGTGTGATCGGCTTTGGTGGTCACTGGGATCAGTTTTTGCCTTTAGCGGAGTTTGCTTACAATAATAGTTACCATTCGAGTATTAAGATGGCACCATTTGAGGATTTGTATGGTAGGAGATGTCGATCTCCAATTGGTTGGTTTGATGCGTTTGAGGTTAGACCGTGGGGTACAGATTTTTTGAGGGAGTCCTTGGACAAGGTCAAGTTGATCCAAGATAGACTTCTCATGGCTCAGAGTAGGCAAAAGAGTTATGCAGATCGAAAGGTTCGTGATTTGGAGTTCATGGTTGGAGAGCGGGTTCTATTGAAGGTTTTGCCTATGAAGGGTGTGATGAGATTTGGAAAGAAGGGCAAGTTGAGCCCAAGGTATATTGGTCCTTTCGAGATTGTTGAGTGTATTGGTGAGGTGGCATATGAGTTGGCTTTTCCACCTGGTTTGTCAGGTGTTCACCCTGTATTTCATATTCATCAGGGTGGTGCTCATGTGATTTAATGGGATTCAGTGTTTCTTGATTAGAATCAGACTTTTGAGGAGGAGCCGGTAACCATTTTGGATAGGCAAATTCGAAAGTTGAGGTCGAAGGAGATTGTTTCAGTAAAGGTTCAATGGAAGCATCGTCCAGTGGAGGAGGCTACATGGGAGACCGATTCATACATGAGGAGTAGATATCCTCAGCTTTTTGAGCGTTCAGGTGCGTTCTATTCCTTTATCGTTCGAGGACGAACATTTATTTAAGTGGTAGGTGATGTAATGACCCGCAGGGTCATTTTGAGAACTAGGACTATTTTTGCTCTTTCCGTAAAATTTTAGATAAATATTTTGAACAATTCGGTAACTATGCTTATTTAATTGTCAGAAATTTTTTAATAATTAATTTAATTAAAAAGTAATGGGCCAAGTCTGAAATCTATTATATGCCCTTTACCACTTGGCCCATATAATTAAATTAAGTTAGTGGGGTTTACTATTTTGAGATCAAAAGTTTAAGGAAAAGAAAGAACGGAGGCCGTAGAGAGGCATCACCACATTAAGAACTAAGCAGGTACACGTTCGTATTTACCCAATTTATACTTTTGGAATAGCGGATAGCATTAAATTAATATGTATAGACTATATAGGATGTTGAGGAAAGCATTATTTAATTATGTTGGGGGAACGAAGTGGAATTTTATTATGAAATTAATATTTAATTAGATTGGGTGATTGCTGAAATTTGGGGCAGTAGGGTGTTGCTAATGTTGGCTAATGATAATTATTATGAGACTTAGGGTTAAAAAGAAAAGGAAAATAAAAAGGGTATCAAGTTTTGGATTTTTTTCTTTTGTTGTTGCAACTGGAACGTAAGTTTTCCTTGGGATAAGATGATGATTACTTAGGAATTTCAATTTGGTGGAAACGGTTGTGTTGACCTTTTTTTATTCTGCCAGATTTATGAATCTTTTTGATAAATTGAGACTTAACCTAGGCTTAAAATTTAGGAGTATGAGATTTTATTTATTTAGTTGGCACCAAGAGTTATAAATTTAACTATTGATTAGGGTGAGTATTGGATCTAGGCTAGGCATATAGTAATATCAGTATCTATGGACTTATTTGCTTACGAATTGTGCATATTTGATAGATTGGGAACTTTCAGAGGCTCTACGAAAGGAAAGATAAAATCTTGAGGGTTCGTGACACGTGTTCGGCATTCAAGGAATGTTAAGACTTTCAGACTTCATTGAAGGACATTTTTCTAATTAAAGATTAAAAATGGAATAGACCATGGGTAAGGGCGAAAGATGGGGGTCTCGTAATAATGGTGTGATGGGCATTGGTACGAGTACATGTATTTTAAAGGAAAAGTTTATTACTTCAGAATGCAGATTGTAATTCGAGAATGCCAAAACATATGGGCATTAGCTGATGTATTATTGACTTGAATTCTTTTGTGTGATTGTGTTCCTTATTAAAACCCGTATATTGTGATAGTTGGGGTGGTTATGTATTATGTTGATATTTGATTGATTGAGATGCATCATCATCCCCTTTATTTGAAATCATATTGTGCACATACATTGACATGATATTGAGTATAAGTTGGGCACATGGAGATCATCCGTGCTGGGGATGGTGATATGTTAAGATTATAATTTGGACACGTGGAGATCGTCCGTGCGGAAATTATTTGATTTTATGATAGTGCGTTGAGATCGTCCGCACAGACACGTGGATGTCGTCTGTGTCGGTATATGGACCTCGCGAGTCCCCCATGGGTCATGAACTCTCGAAGTATTTCCGAGGAGTATCATGTATATACGGTTGAGAGAATACTTGGCATCTGAGGCATATCATTTCGTGGTGTCACATTGCATTGCATCTCATTACATCATTTATTCTTGTTGATTATGTGCTTTATTGGTGGTTGTACATTATGTGAAGTTCGATTATCCTTATTGATGAAACTTGACTGGTAAGTATAATATAGACTTGTATAAGTAAAGAACTGATTTTCTTATATAAACTCCTGTCACAACTTCTTCGTTGTCGGTCTATGAGATATACTGGGTACACGTGGTTTCGTACTCATACTACACTTGTTGCACTCTTTGTTGTCTAGATTCAATTCCGAGTACGAGCACATCTCATGGAGCTTTTTGAGTTCGAGCTTGGAGTATCTTGGAGTTGTGGTGAGCTGCTTGGCTGTTCCGTGGCCCACACCTCCCTCTATCTTTTATGTATTCTGTTATTTCAGTATTCCGACAAGATATCCCTTATGTTTGGATTTGTCATTTTAGTGTCAGACTTGCACCATATTTAGAAGCTCTTGAACTTATGATACCAATTCTTGGGTGGTATTTTAGCTTTCCGCATTTCGTAGTTATAAAGAACTTAGTGTTGGAGATTTTTACTCGTTGTTTACCTTTTACCTTATTAGTTAGTTAAAATTGATAAAATATGTTGGGTTGGCTTACCTATTGGTTGGAAACATAGGTGCCATCACGACTTGTGAATTTGGGTCGTGACACAGACTGACCTTCTTCCAGGCTTGGTGGAGTAGCAATTCCTTCAGGATCTTTCTTCTCTTGGTGTTAACCAGATAGAGAAGTCAGCGATCTGATATCAATTGATGGAATGTATGCGTCAACTAATGATCACAGAACCAGGTCCTTTGTACAGTTTTAAATACTGAAAGTAAATAAGGATACACGATTTTACGTGAAAACCTCCTTGCTCAAGGGAGTAAAACCATGACCTGTCATGCAGGATTTTCAACTGTTTTCACTAATCTTCTCAAGCAAAAGTTAAACACAAATTACAACCAACAATGAGATTAAACTCTCAATCTCATGTACTAAGTAATATGCCTATTACTTACTGAGCCAAAGCAATGCATCCATTTCCCACTATACTAATCCTCACAAATAAATATAGACTTTAGCCGTAAGACACAAAGCTAACTCTAACTATGTTCATACAATGACTCACACAAAGATTTGAAACGTTTCTAACAATAGTGAAACAAATCCTACAAGATAAGCGCAAATACAAGCAATCAAAACAAACAACAGGTTCAGAAAGCAATTCTTCAGTTGATGAGGTCCCTTGCTGTTTTGTATGAAGCTTGATCTTTCTATCTTTGAATGAATAGTCTTATTAGTTGTTTATCATATTGATTATATCAATTCAAAAAGAATTATTGACCATTGAATAAGCAACCTCGTCCATTTCTATTGGTTAAGTATTCTGACGACTTCACCAACCACTGACAAGACAGCTTTACAGCTATACACCATATTGCCCTAGACGAGAACACTCTACAGAGGACCGGGTCCCTGCATTTGTGAGGATCATCAAAATATCAGAAAACCTATCACTTCTCATGTCAATTCTTTCTAAATTATTAATGTTATGAAACTATAAATTAAAATAATAAGAAAAAGACTAAGAGAGAAGAGCGAAGATTTTTTATTTTTCTTAAAAGATTCTTTACAATGAGAAATCATTTTTTATTTATAGGGAAAAACTAATCTCATTCTAAAGTTAGAATTCTTAACTTTTCTTCAAAGAAATCTATTATAATAGACATTTACTATATTATAATAATATTTATAATACTTTTCCTTGAGTTTATATCGAGAGAAGTATTGAAAACATCCCTAATAAATAAAATCAAGTGTTGAAAACGCCTCTACTTTTGACGAGAATTTATGAGTGTATTTTACTTAAGTTGCAAGATCGAAAATCTATCTAAGATTAGTTAGTCAAGTAGAGAGGTGCTTTTATGGATGTCAATATTTTATGGACGAAGCTATAATCTCCGCCGAGTTAAGCGGAGTTTTAATACTTCTGTCTTACTTAATGGATAAAAAATATCATTCTTTTTTCAAATAAATATATTATTTATTTATTTTCTAGGCACGTTCTTTTTTTAATAATATTTTGTTATTGACAAATGTTTATCCTACTTAAATTAATTTTTTTTAGAATATTTCTTATTTTATTATAAATTTTCTTAGAGAGAAGTATTGAAAAAACTTGTCACGATCCGAGCCTATACCCTGAACGTGGCCGGCACTTGAGAACCATTGCTAGCCCCAAGCGAACCCTCATCCTGGCTGACTACAAGCGGAAGACTAACTCAAGCATACATAAGTATTAAATTGAAAGAAATGTTTAAAAAAAATAGTTTACTGAATCTCAAAACTTCGGTGAATATACTAAGTATGAATCATAAGTTTTAAATAAAACATCTGAAACTGAAAGACTCTCCAAAACTAAAAATCTATGAAGCCGCTACAGTATATAGATGAGTGTCGGGACAAGACCCTCGACTACTCAAAATGTTACTAATACTAACAACTCATAAAAATGGAGTACTCTGAAAGAAGGGAGGTCTCACTCATAAGCAGACGAGCGGATGAAGTGATCTCAACAGACTCTTGTTGAGGATCCTAATAACTTGTATCTTCATCATTAAAAGATGCAGATCGAATGACATCAGTACATTGAATGTACAAGTAAGTAATATAGCTGAATAACAAATAACTAAAAGAAAGGACTGGAATAGATAACAATGTACTCAAGTTGAATGTAAAGAAATAAAGGAGTAAAATCATTTAAAGCTTTACAAAATACTTTCTCATCTCTGAACTCAACATAATAAGTGATATATAAAAATACAGTTTAACTCTATTGGGAGATTCTCTAACCGACAACCATCACTATGAGCTACGTGATGATACAATGTCTCGTCCACACTGCCAGAACTGTCCTATACCTTGTCGGGGTATTGAACATCTCAACTAAGTGGATCCACTAAGCTATGCTTAAAAGCAATAAGGAATCATCTAAAAAGTATGACCCTTTACCCATGTTGGCATGCATGGTTTATGGGGGTTGTGAGTTGTCTGAACTCTCCCTCATATCGGTGTTCAATACTACTCCCAATTATATATACTCGTTCTCATATGTTTAAAAAAACATAATTCTTCCTCAGGTTTTAGATAATTGCTCAAACTATCCTCTTAATAGTGGTAACTGCTCTTGAAATAACTTTTAAACTCATAACACATTCAGAAATCTCAGTTTCTCTTTTATCAATGTAAAATTGATGCCTCTTAGAATACATAGTCCCCTTATACTCATACTTGAAAAGTCTTTCTCAAAAGCATTTCAAAATCATATTATAATATGATCATTGATGACTCAGGAAGTCATACTGCATAAACATTGATGGTATATCTAGATACCATACTGCTCATACATTGATGGCATACTCGATTGTTATACTAATCATGTTTTAGAAACTCTTTTCTCAAAACTCATCTTTACTTTCTCAAAACTCAGTTTAAGAACTCAAGTGTGGGCTTTAAAGAGTTTTTCAAAATTTATAACTCAAATCATAAGGTTCATGTGGTATTATGGACATGAACGACTCAACTCAGGGATCTTAATAGCAATAAGAAAACTCAATACTCAGAACACAAGACTCAAGAACTAAAGGACTCAAGAACTCGAAACTCATAACTCAACGATATTTCTCCTCTCGAAAATACTCAATTCATAGAGTTCATGCTGAAATATAGACATGAACGAATCAACTCAAGAATTTTAATGCATAACATATAGCAATTAAATAATTAGGAATAGAATTTCAAAAAGAAACGGGAACTCAAGAACTCAAATAAGCCTATCTAAGAAAAACACTCAAATCTAGAGATGGAATCCTAGATTTCTCTTTTACTGATTTGAAAGTAGATGTAGGACGTGAGGACGAACTAGTCCAATACTATGATAGCCTTACATAGCTGGAAGAACAAGGTTCTTGTATAATCTTGAAGAATCTTTAAGAAGAACCCTAATTTGAAGAAGAACGATCAAGAAATCCTTTCTTGAGATTCTTGAATTAGTTTCTTGAAATCTCTATGGCCAAAAATTATGATTTTCATTAGTGATTCATAATTGTATGGAGAAATTTGAATAGGAAAGAATGAAATTCTTGGAGTGAACTTACCTTGAAGAAGAATCTTGAAAAAGATTGAAAGAATCTTGAAAAAGATGGAATGAATCTTGAATGGAGTCTTATACTTTGATTTTTCCTTAGGATTTTGTGTTAGGGTCTGACAGAGGAGAAGAAGGAATTAAAAAGATGGAAATAGGATTGTTTAGGGCTTTATAGGAGTTAAGAAATCCATTTTTATGGTTTTCCTAGTGGTATGAGGAGAAGAAAATTACCTTATTTAGAATTTTCCCGCGGCTAAAACGGAACTTCACTACACCAGTTACTAAAATGGTCATAACTTTTTGCTCAAAATTTGGATTGACGTGAAATTTGTGGCGTTGGAAAGAGGATTCAAATACCTTTAACTTGATAGGTTATGGGACATGTAACTGTTTATATTCTAAGTGATATGGTAGTTTGAAGTTGACCAAAGTAGAATCTTACCTCAAAACTTAATCGGTAAGGAAGCTTTCAACTCAACTTTGTGCTAGGAGATTCTAGTGACCTTAATTGATATCCAAAATCATTCCCACACTAAAGCTTTTACCTTAACACCTAATAAAAATTAAGAGACACTCAGTACGACCTTATACGCAATTCAAGAATGGTTTGGGCTTAACTTAGAATTTTTGGGGTGTTACAAAACTCCTAAACTTGGCGTGAATTATTTGTTTCATCCTCGAACTATTGACAGCCTTAAACACACTCCTTTACTTGACTAACTGAACTTAAATATAGTCCTTTACTTGTATTTGGGGTGTATCTAAGTTTAGTTAGTCAAGTAGAGGGGTATTTTTAAGGCTCTCAATAGTTAATGGATGAAATTAATAATTTGCGTCAAGTTCACGAGTGTTTTCAATACTTCTCTCATTTTATGGTTATTTAAATAAAAATCAATAATAAATTTTCTATGATCCTAATTCTAATACTACTAGATATAAAAGCCCGGAAAAGACAGACCCAATATATATTATTTTATTTATTTTAATTTTATGATTTTGTTGTTAATTATTTTTCTAATATTTTAAACGTACTTTAAAAAAAAATATGTGGCACATGTGATATTTTGAGAATTAATTAATTTTTTTAAATATATTTTAAATACATAGTTGTAAAATAATATATGTTATTTCTCATGTTCCAATTTATACGTAGCACATATGAAATTTCGACAATTAATCAATTTTTAATATGATTTTAAATACATTAAGTTGTGCTTTATAGTACTTTTAACGTAATTTTTAAATAATATATGTTACTCATGTTGTCTCAATTTATGTGACACATGTAAAATTTTGAGAGTTAGTCACACATTAATATGTTTTTCAAATATTTTAGATTATTAATTATTGTTCTTTCACTTCTTACATAGCTTAAATTTAAAAACTAATCAAATAAAATCATTTAATAATTTTTAGAAAAGTGCATTCAAATTCTAAATATTTTTTTGTGATATGTATGGCTAAATGAATTATATTAAAATATAGAAGAAAAATATCATAAACTATAAAAAAAATTAATTAATATAACAACATATGAGCAAAATGGACAGTGAAATAAAACAATATTGTCACTCAGGTTTGAACTGAGGCCTTCGACATGTAGTGTCAAGCTCCAACCAATAGGCCAACTAGTGAAGCACACAACTGAAACATACATGTTGACACCCTGATGTGTGCTTATTGCCACTTATATATTAGTAGTAGATACAGATGACATATATTGCAGGGCACCAAATAGTGATATGTTTGTTTCCATATGCTAAACAATAACTTATTCATGTTAGAAAAATAATAGTAAGTATAAATTGAATAAGAAGAAGGCTTTGAAGCGTGTAATCACTTTATTTAAAGAGATATTGCTCATATACATATTGGGGTAAATACAAACAATTCTCTTCAAGGATACAACAAAGACTTTTGTTTATAAATGCAGATTTTTCTTAGGCTACTTCTAGAGAGTATTTATATTTATAGAACTTAAGAGACGACTCTTCGTCAAAGTCATGTTCTTTCATGAACATATGACTTTTCATAAGAGTCATGTTCCTTCATGAACACATGAATATTCATAAAGGTCATGTTCTTTCAATAAATGACTTTTCATAACAGTAATGTTCTTTCACGAACAAATGTGTTTTTGAACTTTCTATTAGTGCAAGTACTTTAAAGTTCTGACGAAGTAATTGGAATCTTTAAAGATTTGAACCACAACTCCTTGTGTCAAAATCGAATATATCACACACATAATATTATTTAGAGCTTAGAAACCCTAGTATTTGCTTTAGCACGTTTATGGCCATGTGCTTATCCCAATTTCATGAATATTTACAAGACCAATCCTTTAGTTCTTTCTTTAAGCAGCACCATTTCAATATACATATAGGTGAAATTAGCTACTATATATGTCCATGTTACTGCAGACATTTACTAATTTTATTAAAAACTCATTCAACCCCCGTGTAATAGTATGCACTATGGAGTTTGTCACTATGCCCCTGTTATTTCAAGTACTTAACAACTCCTCAACTTCTCATATAACAGTATGCAGTACACTTGAATCAAGACTCTAAAAATAAAACTCGTGATTTAGCAACAAAAAATAAATTGTTATTACCTATTGAACTTGTATTGTTAGAGTGTATACTAACTCAAAGTTGGGTTTCCATCACTTGTGTTTAGTTTAAGGATTTTAGCCTTGTTCATTCACACATTTATTATACTACATCTTTTGAAACTAGATTTTTATAATATTAATATAAATCATAAATAAATCTATTACATAGGCATATCATAGATATTATCTAAATAGCTTATAATTGTTGCATCAGTTATGGCCATAACATTTCAAAATCATATTTTCCAATCATTCCATTTCTTTTCAAGCATTTATATGCTAAATATATTCTTATTCCACTATAGAATTCAAGCCTATTTTGGTGCAAAATTTATGACACCTTCATACATGTTACAAATCCAACTTATATGAATTTTACCATTATCATTAGAAGATTCACTATTTATAGATCAACACACCAATTCATCCGTGTATGAATGGTCATGCCTATAAAAAAGATCTTACAACAAATAATTTTTGTTTTCATAAAAAGTCACAACATTTCAAGTGACGCTACTTCACGAAATTACATAAATATTTCTATCAAGGTTTATAGCCTTCTCATCACATTATTAGTTTAATCAACTAGTTATTGCTAAAATTGTCAAGTTATAAATATAATTACCATGTCAAATACATCAAAGATATATCTTGTGGGTATTGAAGAAATAATTTATATATTGAACTTCTTCAAACAGTATTGACTATTAATCATAATCCAAGTACTCACACACTTTGAATGTTTTAAATGTCCTTTTGTAACTCGTCTGGACATCTAATTAACATCAATAGATCATCTTGTTGTCAAGTTTATTGTGTTCCAATACTATAATACATTAGCATTCAATAAGAAGACATAAAGAACGTAAAATGATCTAACAAAAAATTATTATTTCTCTTCATTTATAAATATTCTAATAACTTCAAGTATATATATTATCCATCAAAATTCAAATATTTCATCCCATTACTTTAAAATAAATTCACATGAACTTTATACAATATAATTATATCATAATAATTTTCTTTGGCCTAAATAACAAATTTATATTAAGCATACCAAATACGTTATTTCAAAACTTATTTAAAATACATTTCAAGATCATCACAAGTGAATTATTTATCCTAACATTTATGAAAAATCATTTCTCAAAAATTTCAAAGGATAGAATTTCATAAATAAATAATAAGAGAAGTTAAGAAAGCAGAACCCGATATATGTCATTTCCTTCGTGATCCCCTGTTGACTCACTTTTGCATATGACTTGCTGCCTTAGAATCATACTTTGGATCACTCAAATATTTTTTTCTTACTACCCACATCCTCAAGAATTCAAGGATCTTGTCACGTTTATCTTCTTCAAATCCAATATCTCTTTAAAGTTGTTAGAAAAATAATAGTAAGTTTAAATTGAAGAAGAAGATGGCTTTGAGGCGTGTAATCACTTTATACAAAGAGATATTGCCCATATATATATTGGGGTAAATACAAAAAATTATCTTCAAAGATACAACAAAGCCATTTGTTTATTGAAAGAGTTGGTTTGGTCCTTGTGGAATCAAACTCAATGAAAGATGAATTAATATGAAGATTTGGTAGGAAGATAATTCTTTATTAGTACAAAACAAAAAGTCAAGATAGTATCTTTGTAGGTTAAATTTAGGTAAACCATAAAATGGTTTCACATGTTTAACCTTAACATTTTGACACATAGTGATGTCATGGATGACATCAATAGGAAGAGTTCATTCCTATAAATAGGTAGCTTTTAATTCATTTTCATGACACCTCTCACTTTCCTTCTCATCTCCTAGGCATTTGATCTTCTTTCTCTCTTGTAGTATTTCACTTGTATTCTTTGCAGAGTGAAATAAATATTGGTGCAGTTATTCTTTGGTGGACGTAGGATCATTTTGATCCGAACCACGTTAAATATTGTTGTTCTTTCTTGTTCTTAAATTTTACGTTTTCTCTAACAATTGGTATCAGAGCCAAGGTTCTGTCTGAGTATGCTCTGCGATTGCAGCACAGTCTGAACTTCCACATCAGAAAAAGAATTACTTTGATTTTCTGTAGTTCCAAATACATTGTAGTAGAAGAGGAAGAACAAGTAACGATGAGTTCCATAAAGTTTGAAATTGATAGATTTAGTGGGCGCAACAACTTCAATATCTAGAAATCCAGATGATAGCGTTACTACGGAGGGGAGGTTCAATCCATGCTATTGATCGAAAGTACCCCAATAAGACATTGGATTCCAACAAAGATAAGATTGAAGGAGATGCATTGAGTGTAATCTAACTCTCACTTGCACCTAACGTACTTTGTGAAGTGAGTACAAGTACTGAGGAGACGGCCAAACAGTTATGAAAAAAACTGGAAGGGCTTTACCAGGACCGGTCGGTGACAACAAGGACGTTGTTACAATGACGTCTTCACACATTTAAGATGGATTCAGGTACTTTGTTGCAAGACCATCTAGATGCCTTCAATAAACTTGTGATGGACTTACAGACTGCTTGAATTAAAAAGGATGAGGAGAAGCTTGCATGCGCTTTGCTATTTTCATTGACTTCAAAATATCATGATATTGAGAATTCAATAATGTATACCAAAGAGCCTATCACTCTTGAGCAAGTGCGGCAAACACTTAACTCTTTTGATGTGCAGATGCATTTTGAAGGAAAAAAAGGTGACGAAGTTAGTGGGCTTTTTGTAAGAGGTCGTACTAGCCAATAGGGACGGAGCTAATCAAAGTACAGATCAAAGTCTCGTGTGAACAAGAAGAATGTGGAGTGCTAGATTGTCATAAGAAGGGGCACTTTAAACGAGATTGCCCTATGTCAAAGTCCAATGAAAAGGCGAGTGCATCCATTGTTGAGCAAGTACATGATTTTGATGATGATTATGTACTAACAATATCATGCAATAGTGGAGTCTATGACAACAAATGGATCTTAGACTTTGGTTGTACTCTGCGTATGACATTTCGAAGAGATTGGTTCAACAACTATGAAACAAGTGGAGGAAGCGTATTAATGGGCAATAATGAAACTTATAAAATAGTTGACATTGGTTTAGTTTGTGTTCGTTGCCATGATGGAATCATGAGGACTATTACAGAAGTATGTCATGTTCCTGATCTAACGAAGAATTTGATCTCCCTGGGTACTTTGGATAAACAAGGCTACAAGTACATGAGTGAAGGAGGAACTATGAAACTGACTAAAGGCTCTTTAGTCATGCTGAAGGCCAAGCTGGAGGATGGCCTCTACACACTTGCCGGAAGCATCATTATTGGCTCTGTAAATGCATCAACAGTGTAATTATCTAATGTTGACAAGGCAAAATTATGGCACATGAGACTAGGTCATATGAGCGCCCGAGGAATGGAGATGTTGAGCAACCACAACCTTTTGAATGGTAAAAAGATCAGCACACTTGAATTTATTGAGCACTGCGCCTTAGGGAAGTAGAAAAAAGGTCAACTTCAGCACTGGAAAGCACAAGACAGGATGGGTGCTAGACTACATCCATTCAGATTTATATGGTCCCTCTAAGCTTCCATCGAAGGGAGGAAAGAGATATCTTCTCACATTCATTGATGATTTTTCACGAAAGGTTTGGATGTGTTTCTTGAAGGCAAAAGGTGATGCTTTTGAAGCATTTAAAGAGTGGAAGATTTTAGTTGAAAATCAAATGGAGAGAAAAATCAAGTATCTTTGCACAGACAATGGCTTGAAGTTTTGCAGTGAAGATTTCAATGATTTCTGCAAGGTTAATTGAATCTCAAGACATAAGACGGTCAGGCACACACCACAGTAGAATGGAGTTGCCAAGAGAATGAACAAAATTCTTCTTGAGAAGGCTCGTTATATGCTCTTACAAGCCAAGATGTGAAAAGTATTTTTGGCTGAAGCTGTTCATACTTCTTCTCATATTGTCAATCGATCTCTAGCATCAGCGATTGACTTTAAGACTCCAAATGAGGTATGGTCAGGTGAGCCCTCTAACTATTCATACTTGCGAATATTTGGGTGTCCATCTTATTATCATGTTAATGAAGGAAACTTGAACCAAGGACTAAAAAGGCCATATTAGTAGGGAATGTAGATGGAGTAAAAGGGTACAAACTTTGGTGTTTGTCTTTACTCAAATTTGTAGTTAGTAGATATGTTACCTTTGATGAATCCTCTATACTTGATCCTTGTAAAGTTTCTGTGGAGTTATCGAGAAACGAGAATAACGAGCGGGTGGAGCTACCGGTGGAGCTTACCAAGTAAAATGATCAAGAGACTCAAGTGAATGAGTCAAAAGATGTAGATCTTGAAGAAATTGCTTTCAATGAACCATACACAATTACAAAGGGAAGGGACAAAAGGCAAATACGGAAACTGGAACCTCTTATAGAGCAAGAAAATATGATTGCATATGCGTTCGTAGCTGCAGAAGAAGAGATTAAGGATCTCGGGCCCTCCTCGTATGTTGACGCAACTTCTTGCAAAGATGCTGCACAATGACAGTTAGATGATGGAAGAGATGGAGTCTCTTCACAAAAATGAGACATGTGTCTTAGTTAAAAGGCCAAAGGGGAAGAGGACAGTTGGATGCAAATGGTCTACAGAAAGAAAGAGGGTATTCCAGAAGTGGAAGATGTTATATTCAAGGAGAGATTGGTCACAAAAGGTTTCATTCAGAAGGAGGGAATTGACTACAATGAGATCTTCTCTCAAGTCGTGAAACATAGCTAAATTCACGTGCTACTAGCATTGGTTGCACAATTTGATTTAGATCTTCAACAGCTTGATGTCAAAACTGCTTTCTTACATGGTGATCTAGAAGAGACAATCTATATGGATCAGCCTGAAGGTTTCCTAGCCGAGGAAAAAGAAGATCATGTATGCAAACTGAAGAAGTCTTTGTATGGTTTAAAGCAATCCCTTAGACAGTGGTACAAGAGGTTTGATGCATTCATGACTACACATGGATTCTCGAGGAGTGCATTTGATAGTTGTGTGTATCACAAGAAGATGTCTGGTAACCCTATTATTTATCTATTGTTGTATATTGATGATATGCTTATTGCTGCTGACAACATCACAGAGATAAATATTTTGAAGAAACTGCTGAGCAAGGAATTTGACATGAAGGATTTGGGAGTTGCAAAGAAAATCCTTGGAATGAAGATTTCAAGAGAAGACAGTGTAGTACATCTTTTTCAGAAGAGGTATGTCGAAAAGGTTTTTGAGAGATTCAATCTGCATATGAGCAAGCCTGTAAGTACACCGTTAGCTTCTCATTTCAAGCTTTCAAAGTTACATATGTCTCAGTCTATGGATGAGGTGGAGCATATGTCAAAGGTTCCTTATGCGAGCGCAGTTGGTAGCATTATGTATGCTATGGTGTGCACACGTTCAGATATTGCCCAATCTGTAAGTGTGGTAAGCAGGTACATGGCAAATCTAGGAAAAAGGCATTGGGAAGCTGTCAAGTGGATATTGAGATATCTCAAAGGAGCTCCTGATGTTGGCCTTATCTTTCGAAAAAGTAAAGGTATTTCAGTTCTCGGTTATGTAGATTCTGACTATGTAGGGGATCTTTCTAGAAGGAGGTCCACAACTGGATACATCTTTACTCTCGTCGGTAGTGCCGTTAGTTGGAAATTGATTTTACAGTCGATTATAACTTTGTCTACAACAGAGGCAAAATATATGGCAGCAACGGAGATAGTGAAAGAAGCTATCTGGTTGAAAGCTCTGGTGGTAGAATTGAGTTTGGTTCAGCTGGAATCAATTCTAAAATGTGATAGTCAAAGTGCTATTCATTTGATTAAAAATCAAAGATTTCATGAGTGCACCAAACACATTGATGTCAGATTCCATTTCATTTGAGATGTCGTCGAAGAGGGAACTATCAAGGTTGAGAAGGTTATCACAAAAGATAATGCTGCAGACATGTAAGGTTATCACAGAAGATAATGCTATAGACATGTTGATCAAGATAGTCCTGCTTGCCAAGTTTACACACTGCAAGGACTTGGCGGGTGTATGCATCAACTGATGCAACTCTTGGAGAACAATTGCTAGGTGGAGCTAGTATGTTCAACAAAGGTTTGATTCTTCTTGTTTCTTACAATGGGATTGCCCAGTAAGCATAGAAGTTTTGACCGGAGTTGTTTATACGCATGCTCGGAATGCAAATCAGGGTGGAGATTGAAAGAGTTGGTTTGGTCCTTGTGGAATCAAACTCAATGGAAGATGATTTAATATGAAGATTTGGTAGAAAGATAATTCTTTATTAGTACAAATAAAAAGTCAAGATAGTATCTATGTAGGTGAAATTTAGGTAAACCATAAAATGGTTTCACATGTTTAACCTTGACATTTTGACACATAGTATTGTCATGGATGACATCAATAGGAGGAGTTCATTCCTATAAATAGGTAGCTCTTAATTCATTTTCATGACACCTCTCACTTGCCTTCTCATCTCCTAGGCATTTCATCTTCTTTCTCTCTTGTAGCATTTCACTTGTATTCTTTGCAGAGTGAAATAAATATTGGTGCAGTTGTTCTTTGGTGGATGTAGGATCATTTTGATCTGAACCACGTTAAATATTGTTGTTCTTCCTTGTTCTTTAATTTTACGTTTCCGCTAATATTTATACATGTAAATTTTTCTTAGACTACTTCTAGAGAGTCTTTATATTTATAGAATTTAAGAGACGACTCTTCGTAAGAGTCATGTTTTTTATGAACATTTGACTTTTCATAAGAGTCATGTTCTTTCATGAACAGATGACTATTCATAAAGGTCATGTTCTTTCATAAACAAACGACTTTTCATAACAGTCATGTTCTTCCACGAACAATTATGTTTGTTCAATTTAATACCTCTATATATTACAAAATATCCAACAATTCACACTTATTATAGTCTTTTCCATTAAGGAAGTATTGAAGATTTTAGACTTGTATTTCTCTAGCTTTCCTTCCTTGTTCGCTATGAGAAAGTCTAATGTTTCTCTCAGAAATTCAATCTCTTTTTCTTATTCTTTCTCATCCACCAAACAGCTAGCTATTTCGTACTCTTCCTGATCTAATTCCGTGGCATATATAAATACACATCTCTCCTATTTTGTTTATTATCACATAATAATTCTGTAACAAATTGATTTTGTTTTTATCACATCAAATTTTGCATAGTGGGAGTGATAGAGATTTGAGAGAGGAGAGGTCCACGGGGTGAGCGTGAAGGAGAAGAACTATGAAGTATTAGCGACATATTATCTTTGATGCTCACTCACTTATGATTAGTTTTTACCTCAAATAACAATAGTAGAATGATTTTCTAAAAGAGTATTTGAATTGACCTAAAGGTTGGTCAAATCTACTTTTAAGCTAGTTTTTTATTTTTGAAAGTGTTCGGTAAATATAAAAATAACTTAAAATAAGTTAGGAAGTGTTTGACAAGGTTTAAAATAACTTAAAATAAATTGAAAACGACTTAAAATAAGTTAAAAACCAAAAGTAGGTCTCCCCTACTTTTTAATTATTGACTTAAAAGTCATTTCAGTTTGATTTTTTATTTATGACTTAAAAACTACTTTTTTAAAATTAATCCAAACGGACTCTAAGACAATTATATTTAGTTGAATGATTTTTGAGTTGTAAAATAAAGTTGACTCACTTTCTAAAAGATACCTATAGTTGAATACATATTTATAATTAAATGACCATATGAGATATTGTCTCAAGTATAATCCAACGTTTCACTATGTTTTTATTGTGAGAATAGAAAAAAATAGTTTTTATTTTCAAAATAAAAAATGATATTTAAAAAATGAAATTGCGTTTGATCATGAAATAAATTAAAGTATTTTTAAAAAAACATTTAAGGCCACTTGCCAAGTTTGTAGAGTATATAAAACATTATCTCTATCACTTTCACTATGCCAAATTTGACGGAGTATATAAAACATTATGACTTCTTTATCAAAGAGGAGACTAAAAAAGGACCTTTTTTTTTCAATATTTTAATTTAGTTTTTTCGCATTTTGGTACATTTGTCATAACTTTAATTTAGGATCATAAAATAAAAAAAATATCCTTTTCTTTTATTGAAGTGTGTGATTATTTCATCACGTGAATATTTTTTGAAATGAGTGGCGGTGATATTCGATCTCAGGACCTCTGCATGCTCTAATACCATATTAAAGTGTGTTCATCTTATCTAAAAACTTAAACTACGAAAAAGAACACATTTATATTATTTAATTATATTTTCAACATCTTCTTAAATTTTATAATAAGTCAAACCAGACTAAAGAGATGACGTATTTTGATAAAAACAAAATAGGAGAGAGGTGTATTTATATACTCCACGGAATTAGGTCGAGAGAAGCTATATATTGTACGTAACAGCTAGTCGTTAACATTAATTTAAAACAAAAACAACAAAAAAAGAGAAATCAGAGTGCATTGATATGGAAATTCCTGCATATGTTTTGATATTGACATTAGTATTATTCATCATAATTATCTTGATGATGAAAAGAAAGAGATTGAATTATCCTCCTGGAAGTTGTGGATGGCCATTTCTAGGCGAAACACTAGAGTTTCTCAAGGCGAACAAGGAAGGAAAGCCAGAGAAATTCGTTAAAGAGAGAATAGAGAAATACAAGTCTAAAGTCTTTAAGACTTCGTTAATGGGAGAGACTGTGGTGGTATTGGGTGGTGCAAGTGGGAATAAGTTCTTGTTTAGCAATGAAAACAAACAAGTGGTTATTTGGTGGCCTATAACAGTAAGAAAAATTATAGGATCTTGTTTGATTACTACTGTTGGAGAAGAAGCCAAAATCATGAGGAAGATGCTTTCTACTTTTGTTAGCCCTGATGCCTTTTCTAGACTCTACATCAAAACCATGCAACTTGTTGCAGACCACCATTTTATGAATTATTGGCAAGGTAACACTTGAACTATTCTCCTCTTGTTACAGATTTACTCAATATGTTTGATAAAAAATATACTATTCCGTTTGAAAATGAATGAACTACTTTCCTTTTTAGTCTGTTTTATAAAAAAAAGTGATTGTTTTCTTTTTTTTGGCAACACTTTAATTTTAGTTTTTCATGTGACGGGTTAAAGACCATACAATTAAAAGATATTTATCTGTACATTTGACATAACTTTAATTTAGGACCACAAAATTAAAAAAAAAATTCTTAAATTTCGTACCAAATCAAATTAGGTCATTATTATTAAAACAGATGGAGTAATATTTAACATTTTTCTGTTCTTGGTCTATATTTATGAATTATTGTCAAGGTAACACTTGCAAATTCTCCTCTTGTTAGAGATTTAGTATATATGTTTAGTACAAACAAAATACAATATTTAACAATTTTTTCTGTATTTATGAAGGTAAAGAGAAGGTGAAGGTGTATCCATTGGTAAAATTACACACTTTCAAAGTGGCATGTCAACTATTCATGAGCATTGAAGACCATAATGAAGTCGAAAGGCTTTCTACGCAGTTCAACATTTTATTGAAAGGACTAATTTCCCTCCCTATAAATTTACCTGGTACAGCATTTTACAAAGCAATGAGAGCTACAACTGCTATTAGGAAAGAATTATTGCAAGTTGTAAAGAAAAGAAGAGAAACCTTGGAACAGAAAACAACTTCACCTTCACAAGACATTTTGTCTCATTTGTTGTCATGTCCAGATGAAAATGGAAAGTACATGTCTGAACTACTTATTGTTAATAACGTACTGCTGTTTCTCTTTGCTGGCCATGACACTTCATCCGTCACTCTTACTTTACTCATTAAGAGACTTGCGGAGCATCCTCAAATTTATCAAAACATTCTACAAGGTTAGTTAATTGATCGAATCACGTTAAATTATTGTCTCTTTTGTTATATTTTTTTCTGTTTTTTGAATTATTGAATTTGCTTTGTTAGCCTTACACATTCTGCAAGACATGTTTTATATATTTATGACTTTTTTTATATATATATATATTTTTATCAATTATATGGTGAAAAGCAGAGCATATTGAGATAGCATCATCAAAGAAAGAAGGAGAGTTTTTGAATTGGGATGATATACAGAAGATGAAGTATTCTTGGAATGTAGTATCTGAAGTTATGAGACTGACACCACCTATAATGGGGGCTTATCGAGAAGCAATTGTGGATATAAATTATGGAGGTTATCATATCCCTAAGGGGTGGAAGGTAAAATTCTATTTCCTTCTTCTTATTTTATGTGAATCATTTTGACTTGATACGGTGTTTAAAAAAAAAAAAAGATTTTTAAAATAATGTGGTTAGGGATGATTATGGGGGCGGATTAAAAAAATTGCGGGTTAAGCTCAATCCGTCCGCCCCCGCCCCACTCCATTGCCATCCCTATATGTGGTCTAAAACAATTCTTAGATATTTGTGAAGCTGAGATTCATTTCATTAAGGGTAAAAAGTGAATTTTAAAGTTAAATTGTTTCTAATTATAATGAGGTGACATTCCTTTTGGGACGAACTAAAAAGGAAATTATGTCACATAAAATGTGACAGAGGAAGTATTTGTTACGTTTTAATTTATTTGTCTGATTTTGACTTGATACAAAATTTCAAAAAGTAAAGAATTTTTTTTAATCTTGTGATCTAAAATTAAAGATATGTCAAATTTATCAAACTATCTTTTAATCTTGTAATATTAAATATGCTATGTGGAAAGATGAAATCAAAGAATTTTCAATAAAGAAAAGTGAGATTATTATTTAAACAAACAAATATAAAAATAGGACAAACAAATTGAAATAGATAGATTACTATTTTTATCATGTGATTTACTTGAACTTCAACTGTCTTAATCTTATATAAATAGTTTCTTATGTTATTGCTAGTGCATAGAAGTTGAAACTCATTTATGTTGGAACAGTTTTACTGGAATACTGCTTTAACAAGTCTGGATCCAGAGATTTTCCCCAATGCAACGAGCTTGGAACCATCAAGATTTGAAGGAGTTGGACCTGCACCATATACATATATTCCATTTGGGGGAGGACCTCGAATGTGTGTAGGAAAAGAGTTTGCTCGACTGGAGATTCTCATCTTTCTGCACATCTTAATCAGGAAATTTAATTGGAAATTACTTATTCCCAACGAGAAAATGATATATGATCCAATGCCTACCCCTCTTGAAGGACTTCCTATTAGCCTTCAACCTCACAATTACTAAGATTCTTATGTTTTTTTTTATAGATACATTAGAAACATTGTTTATCACACAAATAATAAACTCCCCTTTCGCATTTGATGTGGGTAACAATTGATAAAAATCTACTGTTAATATGGTCCAGGCAACACATCTACCAGCCTCTCATGTAGTAGTCTGGAAATATCTTGTTAGTAAAAATACTCAAACTTATAGGTCTTAGATCCTTTTTGATAAAAATCTATAGTGTATGTTATGAATCTTGACAGTTTCTGACCACACGTACATAAGAAAGCTCTTACCATATTACTCACCTCATTCCCTATAATATCCTAGTAACTTTAACAAAAATTACCAAAAAAAACCATCTTGACCACTTATATTTTCATATAGGGCAAGTAAGTCTGGCAGCGGTACCGGTAACGGACCTGTCGAACCGGCACCGACCAGAACCGGAACCGGTCCGATGGGCGGAAAGGGACCGGAACCAGTAGTTCCGGAAAATATAGCATATTCCGTCTCGGACCGGGAAAGTACCGGAACCGGACCGGTAACCGTGATAACGGTTATTTTTTAAAAAAATAAAAATTTAATTATTAAAATTAAAAAATTAGGAAAATTAATCAATTATTAAAACTTTTATAATTTTAAAGTTTGAAATTTAAACTTTTAAACTTTTAAAGTTTAAAATACAAACTTTTAAACGTTAAAAGGTTAAAAGTTTATATTCAAACTTTTCAAGTTTAAAAGTTTAAATTTCAAACTTTAAAAGTTTAAATTTCAAACTTTAAAAGTTTAAATTTCAAACATTAAAAGTTAAAAGTTTAAATTTCAAACTTTAAAAGTTTAAAAGTTTCTATTTTCAACTTTGTCATTTGAAAATTGAAAATATAATTAAAAAAAGACTTTGTATTAAAATTGAAAATAAAAAAATAAAAAAAATTAAGGCGAATAGCCTATAGTTTTATTAATATTAATTAAATAGTGCAATTTGAGTTACAAAAAATTAGTAGAGGATTAGAGGACCTAATCTACACAGCCACCTTCTAGGAAGGGTTCTGTTTGAATTAGACCTCGAATTATCATACTCATACTAATAGTTCATGCTACCAAGCCAATCTTTTCTTAAATCATTTAACATTTCTCTAGTAACATGATCTGGAATTGGTTGATCGGCTAGTTCCTCCAATGTATCAATGTCGTCGTCACTTAAATCTTGCAACATTTCATCAATATCATTTTCAAATTTGGTAGGTAAAGCTGGACGCCCATAACTCCTTCTCTCGCCATTAATCCAATCTCTAAATAGTACTGATATCTCCAAGCTATCTGCTGCTAATGAATATCTATGTTCTTCAATTTGAAATCTTGCTACACTAAAAGCGCCTTCCGAAGCTACTGAAGATGCTTGAATAGCTAACACATCTCGAGCCACCGGTTGAAGTTTTGAAAATCCCTTGCCGCGATTGTTCCACCAACCTAGAAGATCAGGTAAACCTTGTGAATCCTTAATAGTTTCCGTATTTTGATTAATATATGCATAAAAAATCATTTTTATCATTATGAGAAAGTTCAAGATAACTATCTAGCATATCATCAATATCATCTTCATTATATCTACACCTAGAAGATTCAGGTTCTTCATTACGTACTACTTTTCTTCTATTCTCATAATACAAGTCATACAATTTTCTAGCTTCAATTTTTATACTATCTTTAGCTTCTTGACAACTAGGTGTTTCAAAATCTTGAATATCTAAATTGAAATATATTTTATCAACCATTCGTGATGCACCTACATCTTTGTAATGTGGGTTTAACAAACAAGTGGTTAAATAAATTTGAGGAATAAGAAAAAAATATTTTTAATTTTTTTCAATCATCTTCTTAACAGAATCTTCAAATCTTGGTTTATTTTTGAATTTATAAAATTTACTAGAAATAGCACAAATATTTGGTAAAACAGAGCAAATAGTTGGATAATAAAGTTCAGAAATTTGGTTTGTAGCTAAATAAAAAACTTTTAAGAATTCTATAAGTTCTTTTACGTCTTTCCAATCATTTTCATCAAGTCTATAGTTCATATTTGAATTATAAGCATTCCAAACCATATGTAAAGGTTTCTTATATTCATAAGCGACTTGAAGCATTTCAAATAAATAATTTTATCTAGTACACACTGATTTTAGAATTTTTCTAGGTGGAAGATTAAATTCACGACAACGATTTTTAAATTCTCTACGTCTAGATTTAACTTGACATTTAAAAATAAAATGACATGTAGTTTTACATTTTATGCAACCATCATTATACATTGCTATACCGTCTCTAACAATCAAATTATATATGTGTGCAGCACACCTAATATGAAAACCATCAATATAAATAGGGCAAAGAGTCGATTTTAGTATTTCAACAACAGATGTATTATTAGAAGCATTATCTAAGGTGACACTAATTATTTTATCGCAAATTCCATAGTTTTGTAAAACATCTACAATAGTTTGAGCTATGTAACTACCGATTTTATGCATTTCACAACATTTATAATTTTTTTTTTTTTGCATAATCCAATTTTCATCGATCCAATGGGCAGTAATAGTGAAATAATCGTTACCATTTACACTACGATCCATATCAGAAGTAATAGCTATTTTACAAGTATTATAATAAAATAAACGATGAAGATATTGAAAATGTTGAGCTTGATAATCAAAGATTGCCTTTTTTGTGTTTCTTGAAAACCCTTTAAAATGTGGATTATACACAATTTGAATATAATGAATGAAACCGGGATTTTCAGCAAAACTAAAAGCCAAGCCAATAACAACAATCATTTTAGCTAATTCTTCAAGATCTTTTTCTCTACTATATGAGCGTTGTGTACTAGGGCCAGAAACATTAGAAGGATCTAATTATGTTTGGACCATATTAGAGCCCCCTACTCCTACAGTTGCACTAAGAAGGGTGGTACCATTCTTTTTAGCTTCGGCTACAGCTTTAGCATGTAAAAATTTATTTTTACAACATCCCATTAATTGATTACTCAAATGTCGAGTCCCATCCTGTTTTCCCACAGTTTTATGATTCATTCTATGTTTACATTTATTACTAATAGCTTGTATTTTATCTTCACTCTGAGTCATAAATTGCCACACAATTGATTTTTTAGCACGTTCTACCTTAGGCCTAGGATGTACGGGGGGAATGGGAGCAGGACAACGAGAGGGAGCGGGAGCAGGACTGGGACTGGGACTGGGAGCGGGAGTGAGACTAGTAGCCGTAATTGCCTCTGTTTCATCATCATCATCATCATTTTCATCAAAAGTATTAATATCATCATTAACATTATCATGTTCTACTTCTTCATCTAATTCTTCATCAATATTACCAAACCTTCTTTGTAAAGATTCATGATAAGGATCTAATCCAATATTACTATCAATATTAAAAACAGTTTCATCAACATGCGTAAAATCTTCCGTATTTATTCTTAGTTGTGCTAGTTTTCTAGTTTTAGATTTAGAAGAACTATCGATTTTTTTTCCCCTCAAAATTTGAGGTAAATAAATTAGTGACCGCATCTATATAGTTGTTTTACCTTTGCAAATATTTTTTTTACTGGAATCCATATTAAAATATGAAAAGTGAGTAAATTATATATAATACGAAAATTAAATGCAAACAAATAAATAACTAAATAAGTAAAGACTAGAGACTAATTACTCACTA
Source organism: Solanum etuberosum (assembly GCA_029582245.1). Taxonomy (NCBI): domain Eukaryota; kingdom Viridiplantae; phylum Streptophyta; class Magnoliopsida; order Solanales; family Solanaceae; genus Solanum; species Solanum etuberosum. The sequence continues at coordinate 41,797 of JAJONR010001383.1, forward strand.
AATAAATAAATAAATAATTAAATGCAAATAAATAAATAACTAAATAAGTAAATTATATATAATACGGAAATTAAATGCAAAAAGATGTGAGTTGGAACGAATGTACCAAACATTTACTTAAAAAAGTAGACGTGTATGACCAAAAGCCGAAAATTGATAGATGAAAGTTGAATTTTGAAGCTCCAAAGACCAAACTAGTAATCCACCAAATATTTCAAACTAATATAATTTGTAATTTAATAGAGAATTAGAGATTAGAGACTTGGGAGTTGAGAGAGTAGAAGATGAAGAATATTTGTGAGTAAAAATAATAAAAGATTGGGGGTATTTATAGTTAAAAAATTGGATAAAAATGTAAATTTTAAAAGTTGGAGGTATTAAAAAAAATTTAGGGGGGTAGGGGGTGTTTTGGGGGGTTAGTGGCTGAAATAGCCGTTGGGTGGGGCCCAATACCCGTTACCCAACGGCTATATTACATTAATTTTAAAAAATAAAAATAATTCCTTGACTCGAACCGGACCGGACCGGTTTGGACCGGAAAATATTTTCCAATTTTCTCATGTTTTGTTGGGTTAAATGTTTTCCAAATCAACTTATTTTCCTCAAATTTAAGGAAAATGACTTCCCTTCAAAATTGAGGAAAATATTTTCCAAAACTCTCTTCCAACTTCAAATTACAATTTCTTTTGTTGAAAAAATCAATTTATTTTGTCCCTACCCTAAAACCAGCACCCCCCTCCCCAAAACCACCCCAATTTTTTATTTATTTAAAGCTTGTTTTTTTTAAAATATTCTTACTAACTTCATTTTTTAATTTTTTTACCCCACCGTCACCCCTAACACACACCCCTCCCCCCTCCCAAAAAAATAAAATTAAAAGTTATTTTTAAAAGATATTTCCAATTTTATTTTTTTCCCCATCCCACCCCCCACCCTCGACCCCCGCCACCCACATCAGCCCCCTACCAGCCCCCCAACCCACTCCAAAAAAAAATTAAGTCTGTTTTTAAAAAAAATTTCGACTTCAAATTTTTATTTTTTTCACCCCTACCCTCGACCCCGTCCCCTCCAAAAAAAAAAATTAAGTTTGTTTTTAAAAAATATTTTCAACTTCAAAATTATTTTCTACTCTCTAGTAAAAATAAATGATATTTTCTCAAAAACATTTTTCATTAATAAATCAAACACTAAAATTTTTTTTTCGGAAAATATTTTCTACTCACCAACCAAATATGAAAAAATAAGTCAAAAATCTACTTGTTTTCCAGGAAAACATTTTCCATGAAAACATTTTCCTTCGTACCAAACACACCCTATATGTCTACTTTGTTCATTGATAGCGTAAACTTCACCAATCAACTGCATTTTACAGAGATAAAAGCGACCTGAGTCACTAATATCTTCTGGTGGAGAATAACAACACACGGCCGAAAACTATCTTCATAAAATGGTATTGAAGCATATTGAATTTTAAGTATTGTTCACTTAGTTTAATATCCTCTGGTTGAGTACAATAGCACATTGAAAATAACTTTTTTAAAAAAAGATACAAATCAAAACTTCTGTAGGCTCCCGATTGTAGTGGCAAAAATATTTAACGATATTTAAGTTAATATCATTATATTTAAAGTCACTAAATTCTTCAGCGGCATTTAGGTAGAGTGTTAGTTATAGTATCACGCCCCAAACTCAAACTAGACAACTGATACTTAATGTCAAAACTTAGGCCAGAGTCGACCCCACTGAATCCTTTTCTAGTGGCTCATGACAGCCACACATAGTAAAAAAGATAAACAAGTATATCTCAGCTTAAAAATGAGCCCTCAGCTGGTAAGACCTTTACCATATGTAGACAATAAAATTCACGTCGAGAAAACAATAATCAAGAACGGAAAATTATCGCAACAATCGTATTTATTAATTTCAAAGTGCGAGTGTTACAATCTCTATGATTCCTCTGAATTTGCCTTTTCAGATATAATTCAAGGGCTCTTGAAATTGATCTTGAATTTTGAATTTGTTCTTGGACTTTAATTTTGGATTCAAGGGCCTTTGGAACTTGTTCTTGAATCTTTGATGAATTTGAACTTAAACTTGACTTTATACTTGAATTCAAGGGCTTCGAACTTGATCTTGAATATTCTAGTCTTGAAGTCTTGATCTTGATTTGTGGATTTGCTGAACTTGATATGGACTTGAACTTGATCTTGGATTCATGGGCTTTGGAGCTTGTTGTTGAATCTTTGATGAACTTGAACTTGAACTTTATCTTGATCTTGACTTTATACTTGAATCAAGGGCTTTGAGCTTTATCTTGAATCTTATAGTCTTGATCTTGATTTGTGGATTTGATTAACTTGATATGGACTTGAACTTGATGATCTTGATCTTGAACTTGATCTTGAATTCAAGGGCTTTGGAGCTTGTTCTTGAATATTCGATGAACTTGAACTTGAACTTTATCTTGATCTTGACTTCTAGTTGAATTCAAGGGCTTCAAGCTTGATCTTGAATCCGGTGGTCTTGATCTTGATCGTTCTTGAACTTGTACACTTGAATTCTTGAACTTGTAGCTTGTAGAGAAATCTGCGTCTTTTGATCCACAAGCTTTCTCTAGCTTCTTGTTAAAATTCTTGGTCTGTTTTCTGAATTATGAGGACCCTTATTTATAGTTTTAGAATAGAGGAGTTGTGATAGGAACAAGATTCCCTTCGGCCAATCAGATTTAAGTGACATGGCATATGGGATTTATGGAGCAGACTTTAATTAAATACATATTTATTGGATTTAAATAATTAACTCAATTCTATTAATACATAATATTTATTTTAACTAACATATTAATGAATTTATTATAATCCGATTTTTTTTTAATAAATTTATAGTTAATAAATTTTAAATGATTACACCACATATCTACAAAGAAAATAACTACCCCAACAGTTTATATAAAATAATAACCAGCTAGCACACAACTTTGCTTGGTTCGTCGAGACCACCATAATATCTATGAAAGTATAAACTCTATGTGGGCCGTCAGAGCCACAATAATCTCTATGGAGAAGATGAAAACACATACATATCTAAACAATACATCAAACAACTATCAAACTTCAGTCAACCAACAAACAAGGCCAACATGGCCAATAATGTGGCTATACAACCCAACACACTAGTCTCCTCTATGAATACAATACTTGGAAGGAATAGGAACTTGACTTACCCTCAATCTATAAACAACAAAACTAGCAAACCCTTGGGACTTTGGAAATCCCCGGAATAAAGGAGTCAACCAATTAGCTGGATAGGTGATTGTGCTACTCGACAAGCTTTTCTAATCATCGCTCAGGACTCGTAGGCCGACATAAATGCAGAGCCCCTAGACAAGGAGAGTTAGTACAAAATAATATATCAAGCATGTAAGGCAAATTGAAAGCTGAAATTGAAGCTAATATCATAATATTGTATGTAATCTCATAGCAGGAACGAAGATGTTCTAAGCATACTTATTCGCATTCTGAATTTATAAATAATAAGACTGATAGCATAAGTACCGTAAATATTCAAGTGGGGCGTAAGAGTTACACCAGAACATACTTACATGTTCTTGATTTAGCTTTACAAATCATAACAAACTAAGCCGTCCATTTAACTTGAATTGAGTTAACTAATGTCATCACATAATGAAGTGCACACGGAAGAAGGTAAAAAATCATCATAATACATCCTAACTATTCTGATGTAGATCATACAATAATAGTAAAACAATAATCTAATCGGACCCTATAAGCACGATAGATACAAATAACAAACAAAACCACCGACTCAAGCCCCAATAAGTCAAAGAGGTGTCAATTCAATCTATATACACCTATTGATAATCTCCTAACCCATAGGCAATTATTATAACTCAATAGCCCTTTATGCACTCTACAATAGACTCGAAGCATAGAACAATTGGTGAAGGTTAGAACTTCTATGAATCAAGAATTTTCTTGCAAGATCGGAGTCTTATTCTCTCACATCATACTTACACAATCTTTGTCGTTATCGTGATTTTGCACTTAGAGGCCATGCACGTGTCCTGGTATTCATGAGTTCTCTAGAAATTTATCATAATTTCATAGAAGCGGCACCACCCCACACTCATATAGGTCCAATCATCAAGTGTATTCTGCTGAGCAATACACCACATATAAAGGATATGATTTGGATTAAGAATTTAACTCAATCTCACTTTTCTTGCTGATTGTTGCACTATATCCACACATCATAGGAGGGACATAATTTTATAGTGCTTAGTTGATAAATTAATGACTTGTTGTTATCCATATGAACTTTATTTATGGGATCTCCAATCTCATAAGGTGGATTACCATCATTGTTGATCTTCTCAAATGACTAAAGTCTCACTCCCCTCGATATTTAATTTAGTCAGTGAATTGATCAGATTCACCTCTGACTATGCATAATTTATGTAAATAATTTTATCTCACAACAACTACTTTATTACATTATATCTCAAATAAATGTGTCTATTTTTTCCATTAAATTTTTTATTTTCACTTCAACATTTATACTTGGCAATCACAATATATAGACACAAATGTTGATTTTATCTAACTAGAATTCTTACCAATAGGTCTCTTAACCACTCAGCTTCAATATCAACCCACTCCAAAGTAACAAGCTGTATTTGGTTTATTTTCATGTTATGATATCTCCTCTAAGAATAAATACATAACCAATAATGAATTTCAAAATCCACTTTTCATCATATATTGTATCCCTCTAGTCTTACTTGGTACTATACTTGTGGTACCTCTCATGTATCACTAATGACCTTTCCAAAATAATGCATCAACAATCAATATTATATTCAACAACAAAAATATGAAAAATATTGTCACTTTGAAAAATTCAATGATACTTTGACTAATTTTTTACTATAACATTGCATTCAATCATATCACAATTGATTACCTCAAATATGTATATGCAATATTGTATTAACATACAATTAAAACTTAGATAATATTTTTCTTTTCTTAGGATCATGTAGCACACATAGGAAAACATCCCTACACTTTCAAATATTTTATAATAGAGGAATAACTTTTTCACAGTTCATAAAGTTTTTCATATTTTTCAAATGAGTAAGTAACATACAAATATATATATTAAAATTTATCAAAAGCGTCATCTTTATTTCTCAATAAAAAAATACTTTAACATATCTAGAGAAATTGTCAATATATGTGACACAATAATAACATGTGTCACCTCTACTCATTATTTATACAAGTCTCAAAAGAAAATCAATAACAGTCAATTCTAACAATTTAGATACTCTAAAAACATAAGCATATAGTTTCTTAGTATGCTCAATTCCGACACAAATCTCACCTTCAAAAATAGCTGACAACTTTATAAAAATAATACCTTATGTACTCTTAAAATAAGATACGATAAGCTAATTCAAATATACAAGTCTAATTTGTCACAAATCAAAGGAATCAATCAAGTAAATATAAGCACTAGCATTTTCATCTTGAAAAATATTAGCCATAAATAATTCATGCTTAAAATACTTATCTTTTCTATTATTTTTATTTTCTCTTTTATTCTTTTATTTTTTTTCTCATTTATTATTTTTATTCTTTTTTCATATTATCCTTTATTAGAGATACCATTTGGCAACAATTTTTCTTTGTTTATCCCAATTTTATTATTTCTTTCTTTATCCTTTATTCGAGATACCATTTGGTCATATTTTTTGTCACGACCCAGACCGTCGTGATTGACACCCACACTAACCCGCCGATGGGAGAACCACTACCACAACCCGACTAAGTAGCTTAAAGAAACTAAACCATTTAAAGATACGGAATCATGTTTAAATGACAGCTAAATAATGAGTTTCCATAAACTCCGAAGTTTGACAAAACAACCAAACATGACCCTCGCGGAAATTCAACCCCTAGAACCTGAAAGTCATCGTACCAAAACTCTACGAATCAACAATTCTAAGAAAAAGGGGGTGCAACCCCGAAAACTAAACATAAGTAAAATGTCTGAACATCTAGTCTGAGTCCGAAAAGAATGGACTAAAACTAAAGATGGATCGAAGGCAGCCTAAAAGAACTGGCTCACCCTCGAATCCGGTCTCGGTCAATGATCTCCTAGCTGAGGTGAAGATGACCTGTACTCAACAAAGAAAGAGTAAGTGCAATATCAGTACACGAAACCACGGTGTACTGGTAGGATTACGCGACTACTCCAATCAGCGAAACATACGCAAGTAATTACAACACAGTAAACACACATAGACAGAATGCATAAGTCAATTATCATTTAGGAGCAACATAGAACTTCCCAATATCAACGACAGGGAATTATGAAAGTTACAATGGTCCTCTCATGGAACCCACACCAAAACTGTTAGTGCATCGGAACGTGACACCTGATTCAATATACATGTGTCGAAACATGACACCCGATCCAATATATGTGTCGGAAAGCGAAATCCGGTCCAATGTATGTGTCAGAATGTGACACCCGGTCCAGTCAGCATAACCACAGTCATAATCACACCGATAATGAACAGTGCACATAGTCACACAGTCAAGCAATAGGTTCATGGCATGTAATTATTTACACATAATCATTTCACTAGATTCGATTCACGTTTCCTATTCACATACAAGCATGCATACAATGAATCAATTCACAGGCATATATCACACAACAGGAAATTGAACCATCACCTACCTCGAAACCAAGCCTGAATACTCCGATGACACTTGAGCCTTCCCTTTTCGGAGTCTTTCAGTTTGTTCTTGGTCTAAAACAAGTAATTAAAACAAAATATCAATAAACAAGGCCTAATTCACGCAGATAATAATCAAAATATCAACCCAAGGCCAAACCCAAGATTGTAATGCTCAACTAGGGCTCTTCCCACCATTAACTTCAGGCCAAAACCCTTCCCCAACGATAATTACCCTAGATTCTAAGTTCTAAGAATCGAAATAAGGATTAGGGGAGTAATTAACTTACCTTTAGCGTTAGAATTTGTGGGAATATGATAATAAACTGCCCTGGGTCGTCCCTTAGCTCTTAAGAACAAAGTTTTGCAAAAAATAACAAAATTGGGGTTTTTCTCCGATTTAAGTCACGGCTGTCCCACCATAGCGGACCCCATCCCGCCACTGCGGCCCCGCCGCCCTAGCGGCTTTCACGGAGATAGAAACTCATAATTTGAGTTCCAAGATCCCATTTCGCAACACACCTTCAACCCTTGACGTTCTAAAACTACCCTTTCATGCCAAGATCAGTTTCGGGAGTTCTACTCGTCCGAATTCAATTCCGTAAAGCCGTACGGGCTCCTTAACATCTTGGATATCCACTCAAGTGATCAAAGTTATAATTCAATCCCCCATTCATTATTAGATTTCCCTATACCTCACCTGACTCAGATTTCGTCCAAGTCTGGCCTAGGCTAGAAATTTCCAAGTCACTACTCAGAAGTTTTCTAGCCCAAGTTCTTTCCCCATTGGCTTTCTTTAACGACGGGAACAGGTCGTTACATTTTTATTATTTATTTCTTTATTCTTCTTTTTATTTTCTTTCTTCCTTTATTAGAGATACCATTTGGTAATATATACTCTTAGAGTATCATTTACCAATGAATATATTGTGTGACCAAAAAATATTAATGATACCACAACAATATATATATATATATATTATCAAGACCCAAAGTATACCCTAGGTGTAACATGGCGTATAGAACCCGAGAGGGCCTACACAAGCCACTTAGCATACATCATACAAGATAATAGAAATAAGGAAATTCAAAAGAGAGCATTTCATATTTTCAAAGAATTTGACAAAACGGAAGTCTAACATAAGTCTCAATAAGCCATCTAAACATTTAAAAGAAAGTGATTGACACATAACCCATACATCACATACAAAGTCTGGAAACGAAAGTAAAGAAAGCAATAATAGTGTCACATTCTTCGGAATATGAAGACTCACCAACTCTTGATCTTCAAATCGTCAATGAGATCAACTAGCCATGAGAGTGAGAGGTGGTAGCGCGTCAGACCCTACATTTATGAGACAATGTAGGCACAAGTATGCATTAGTACATGGAATATATTGAGTATGGAGCAATATGTATAAAATATATATGGTGG